>JAKSXO010000161.1:0-310325 GCA_024509115.1 Crotalus helleri
AGATTGATAGATAGAAGATAGGTAGGTAGGTAGATAGATACAGATAGGTAGGTAGGTAGATTGATAGATAGAGATAGGTAGGTAGGTAGATAGATAGATGAGAGATAGGTCAGGGTAGGTAGATTGATAGATTAGAGATAGGTAGGTAGGTAGGTAGATAGATAGAGATAGGATAGGTAGTTAGATAGATAGATAGAGATAGGTAGGAGTGGTAAGATAGTAGATAGAGATAGGTAAGTAGGTAGATTGATAGATAGAGAGATAGGTAGGTAGGTATGATAGGTAGATAGATAGAGATAGGTAGGTAGGTAGATTGATAGATAGAGATAGGTAGGTAGGTAGATTGATAGATACAGATAGGTAGGTAGGTAGATAGATAGATACAGATAGGTAGGTAGGTAGATTGATAGAGATAGGTAGGTAGGTAGATTGATAGATAGAGATAGGTAGGTAGGTAGATAGATAGATAGAGATAGGTAGGTAGGTAGATTGATAGATACAGATAGGTAGGTAGGTAGATTGATAGATAGAGATAGGTAGGTAGGTAGATAGATAGATAGAGATAGGTAGGTAGGTAGGTAGATAGATACAGATAGGTAGGTAGATAGATAAATACAGATAGGTGGGTAGGTAGATAGATAGATAGAGATAGGTAGGTAGGTAGATTGATAGATAGAGATAGGTAGGTAGGTAGATAGATAGATAGATAGAGATAGGTAGGTAGGTAGGTAGATAGATACAGATAGGTAGGTAGATAGATAAATACAGATAGGTGGGTAGGTAGATAGATAGATAGAGATAGGTAGGTAGGTAGATTGATAGATAGAGATAGGTAGATAGGTAGATAGATAGATACAGATAGGTAGGTAGGTAGATATGTAGATACAGATAGGTAGGTAGGTAGGTAGATAGATAGATAGAGATAGGTAGGTAGGTAGATTGATAGATAGAGATAGGTAGGTAGGTAGATAGATAGATAGAAATAGGTAGGTAGGTAGATAGATAGATAGATAGAGATAGGTAGGTAGGTAGATTGATAGATACAGATAGGTAGGTAGGTAGATAGATAGATAGAGATAGGTAGGTAGATAGGTAGATAGATACAGATAGGTAGGTAGGTAGATTGATAGATAGAGATAGGTAGGTAGGTAGGTAGATAGATAGAGATAGGTAGGTAGGTAGATTGATAGATACAGATAGGTAGGTAGGTAGATAGATAGATAGAGATAGGTAGGTAGATAGATAGAGATAGGTAGGTAGGTAGATAGATAGATAGAGATAGGTAGGTAGGTAGATAGATAGATAGAGATAGGTAGGTAGGTAGATAGATAGATAGATAGATAGAGATAGGTAGGTAGGTAGGTAGGTAGATAGATAGAGATAGGTAGGTAGATTGATAGATAGAGATAGGTAGGTAGGTAAATAGATACAGATAGGTAGGTAGGTAGATTGATAGAAAGAGATAGGTAGGTAGGTAGATAGATAGATAGAGATAGGTAGGTAGGTAGGTAGATAGATAGATAGATAGATAGATAGATAGATAGATAGATAGAGATAGGTAGGTAGGTAGATAGATAGATAGAGATAGGTAGATAGGTAGATTGATAGATAGAGATAGGTAGATAGGTAGATAGATAGATAGAGATAGGTAGGTAGGTAGATTGATAGATACAGATAGGTAGGTAGGTAGATAGATAGATAGAGATAGGTAGGTAGATAGGTAGATAGATACAGATAGGTAGGTAGGTAGATTGATAGATAGAGATAGGTAGGTAGGTAGGTAGATAGATACAGATAGGTAGGTAGATAGATAAATACAGATAGGTGGGTAGGTAGATAGATAGATAGAGATAGGTAGGTAGGTAGATTGATAGATAGAGATAGGTAGATAGGTAGATAGATAGATACAGATAGGTAGGAAGGTAGATATATAGATACAGATAGGTAGGTAGGTAGAGAGATAGATAGAGATAGGTAGGTAGGTAGATAGATAGATAGATAGATAGAGATAGGTAGGTAGGTAGATAGATAGATAGAGATAGGTAGGTAGGTAGATAGATAGATAGAGATAGGTAGGTAGGTAGATAGATAGATAGAGATAGGTAGGTAGGTAGATAGATAGATAGAGATAGGTAGGTAGGTAGATAGATAGATAGATAGATAGAGATAGGTAGGTAGGTAGGTAGGTAGATAGATAGAGATAGGTAGGTAGATTGATAGATAGAGATAGGTAGGTAGGTAAATAGATACAGATAGGTAGGTAGGTAGATTGATAGAAAGAGATAGGTAGGTAGGTAGATAGATAGATAGAGATAGGTAGGTAGGTAGGTAGATAGATAGATAGATAGATAGATAGATAGATAGAGATAGGTAGGTAGGTAGATAGATAGATAGAGATAGGTAGATAGGTAGATTGATAGATAGAGATAGGTAGATAGGTAGATAGATAGATAGAGATAGGTAGGTAGGTAGATTGATAGATACAGATAGGTAGGTAGGTAGATAGATAGATAGAGATAGGTAGGTAGATAGGTAGATAGATACAGATAGGTAGGTAGGTAGATTGATAGATAGAGATAGGTAGGTAGGTAGGTAGATAGATACAGATAGGTAGGTAGATAGATAAATACAGATAGGTGGGTAGGTAGATAGATAGATAGAGATAGGTAGGTAGGTAGATTGATAGATAGAGATAGGTAGATAGGTAGATAGATAGATACAGATAGGTAGGAAGGTAGATATATAGATACAGATAGGTAGGTAGGTAGAGAGATAGATAGAGATAGGTAGGTAGGTAGATAGATAGATAGATAGATAGAGATAGGTAGGTAGGTAGATAGATAGATAGAGATAGGTAGGTAGGTAGATTGATAGATAGAGATAGGTAGATAGGTAGATAGATAGACAGAGATAGGTAGGTAGGTAGATTGATAAATACAGATAGGTAGGTAGGTAGATAGATAGATAGAGATAGGTAGGTAGATAGGTAGATAGATACAGATAGGTAGGTAGGTAGATTGATAGATAGAGATAGGTAGGTAGGTAGGTAGATAGATAGAGATAGGTAGGTAGATTGATAGATAGAGATAGGTAGGTAGGTAGATAGATACAGATAGGTAGGTAGGTAGATTGATAGATAGAGATAGGTAGGTAGGTAGATAGATAGATAGAGATAGGTAGGTAGGTAGATTGATAGATAGAGATAGGTAGGTAGGTAGGTAGATAGATAGAGATAGGTAGGTAGTTAGATAGATAGATAGAGATAGGTAGGTAGGTAGATAGATAGATAGAGATAGGTAGGTAGGTAGATTGATAGATAGAGATAGGTAGGTAGGTATGTAGGTAGATAGATAGAGATAGGTAGGTAGGTAGATTGATAGATAGAGATAGGTAGGTAGGTAGATTGATAGATACAGATAGGTAGGTAGGTAGATAGATAGATACAGATAGGTAGGTAGGTAGATTGATAGAGATAGGTAGGTAGGTAGATTGATAGATAGAGATAGGTAGGTAGGTAGATAGATAGATAGAGATAGGTAGGTAGGTAGATTGATAGATACAGATAGGTAGGTAGGTAGATTGATAGATAGAGATAGGTAGGTAGGTAGATAGATAGATAGAGATAGGTAGGTAGGTAGGTAGATAGATACAGATAGGTAGGTAGATAGATAAATACAGATAGGTGGGTAGGTAGATAGATAGATAGAGATAGGTAGGTAGGTAGATTGATAGATAGAGATAGGTAGGTAGGTAGATAGATAGATAGATAGAGATAGGTAGGTAGGTAGGTAGATAGATACAGATAGGTAGGTAGATAGATAAATACAGATAGGTGGGTAGGTAGATAGATAGATAGAGATAGGTAGGTAGGTAGATTGATAGATAGAGATAGGTAGATAGGTAGATAGATAGATACAGATAGGTAGGTAGGTAGATATGTAGATACAGATAGGTAGGTAGGTAGGTAGATAGATAGATAGAGATAGGTAGGTAGGTAGATTGATAGATAGAGATAGGTAGGTAGGTAGATAGATAGATAGAAATAGGTAGGTAGGTAGATAGATAGATAGATAGAGATAGGTAGGTAGGTAGATTGATAGATACAGATAGGTAGGTAGGTAGATAGATAGATAGAGATAGGTAGGTAGATAGGTAGATAGATACAGATAGGTAGGTAGGTAGATTGATAGATAGAGATAGGTAGGTAGGTAGGTAGATAGATAGAGATAGGTAGGTAGGTAGATTGATAGATACAGATAGGTAGGTAGGTAGATAGATAGATAGAGATAGGTAGGTAGATAGATAGAGATAGGTAGGTAGGTAGATAGATAGATAGAGATAGGTAGGTAGGTAGATAGATAGATAGAGATAGGTAGGTAGGTAGATATATAGATACAGGTAGGTAGGTAGATATATAGATACAGATAGGTACGTAGGTAGATAGATAGATAGAGATAGGTAGGTAGGTAGATAGATAGATAGAGATAGGTAGGTAGATAGGTAGATAGATACAGATAGGTAGGTAGGTAGATTGATAGATAGAGATAGGTAGGTAGGTAGATAGATAGAGATAGGTAGGTAGGTAGATTGATAGATACAGATAGGTAGGTAGGTAGATAGATAGATAGAGATAGGTAGGTAGATAGATACAGATATGAAGGTAGGTAGATAGATAGATAGAGATAGGTAGGTAGGTAGATTGATAGATACAGATAGGTAGGTAGGTAGATTGATAGACAGAGATAGGTAGGTAGGTAGATTGATAGATAGAGATAGGTAGGTAGGTGGATAGATAGATAGAGATAGGTAGGTAGGTAGGTAGATAGATACAGATAGGTAGGTAGATAGATAAATACAGATAGGTGGGTAGGTAGATCGATAGATAGAGATAGGTAGGTAGGTAGATTGATAGATAGAGATAGGTAGATATGTAGATAGATAGATACAGATAGGTAGGTAGGTAGATATATATACAGATAGGTAGGTAGGTAGATAGATAGATAGAGATAGGTAGGTAGGTAGATAGATAGATAGAGATAGGTAGGTAGGTAGATAGATAGATAGAGATAGGTAGGTAGGTAGATTGATAGATAGAGAGAGGTAGATAGGTAGATAGATAGATAGAGATAGGTAGGTAGGTAGATTGATAGATACAGATAGGTAGGTAGGTAGATAGATAGATAGAGATAGGTAGGTAGATAGGTAGATAGATACAGATAGGTAGGTAGGTAGATTGATAGATAGAGATAGGTAGGTAGGTAGGTAGATAGATAGAGATATGTAGGTAGATTGATAGATAGTGATAGGTAGATTGGTAGATAGATAGATAGAGATAGGTAGGTAGGTAGATTGATAGATACAGATAGGTAGGTAGGTAGATAGATAGATAGAGATAGGTAGGTAGATAGGTAGATAGATACAGATAGGTAGGTATGTAGATTGATAGATACAGATAGGTAGGTAGGTAGATAGATAGATAGAGATAGGTAGGTAGATAGATAGATAGAGATAGGTAGGTAGGTAGATAGATAGATAGAGATAGGTAGTTAGATAGATAGATAGAGATAGGTAGGTAGGTAGATAGATAGATAGAGATAGGTAGGTAGGTAGATATATAGATAAGGATAGGTAGGTAGGTAGATAGATAGATAGAGATAGGTAGGTAGGTAGATAGATAGATAGAGATAGGTAGCTAGATAGGTAGATTGATAGACAGAGATAGGTAGGTAGGTAGATTGATAGATAGAGATAGGTAGGTAGGTAGGTAGATACATAGAGATAGGTAGGTAGGTAGATTGATAGATACAGATAGGTAGGTAGGTAGATAGATAGATAGAGATAGGTAAGTAGATAGATAGAGATAGGTAGGTAGGTAGATAGATAGATAGAGATAGGTAGGTAGGTAGATATATAGATACAGATATGAAGGTAGGTAGATAGATAGATAGAGATAGGTAGGTGGGTAGATTGATAGATACAGATAGGTAGGTAGGTAGATTGATAGACAGAGATAGGTAGGTAGGTAGATTGATAGATAGAGATAGGTAGGTAGGTAGATAGATAGATCGAGATAGGTAGGTAGGTAGATTGATAGATAGAGATAGGTAGGTAGGTAGGTAGATAGATACAGATAGGTAGGTAGGTAGATAGATACAGATAGGTAGGTAGGTAGATAGATAGATAGAGATAGGTGGGTAGGTAGATTGATAGATAGAGATTGGTAGTTAGGTAGATAGATAGATAGAGATAGGTAGGTAGGTAGATTGATAGATAGAGATAGGTAGATAGGTAGATAGATAGATAGAGATAGGTAGGTAGGTAGATTGATAGATACAGATAGGTAGGTAGGTAGATAGATAGATAGAGATAGGTAGGTAGATAGGTAGATAGATACAGATAGGTAGGTAGGTAGATTGATAGATAGAGATAGGTAGGTAGGTAGGTAGATAGATAGAGATATGTAGGTAGGTAGGTAGATAGATACAGATAGGTAGGTAGATAGATAAATACAGATAGGTGGGTAGGTAGATCGATAGATAGAGATAGGTAGGTAGGTAGATTGATAGATAGAGATAGGTAGATATGTAGATAGATAGATACAGATAGGTAGGTAGGTAGATATATAGATACAGATAGGTAGGTAGGTAGATAGATAGATAGAGATAGGTAGGTAGGTAGATAGATAGATAGAGATAGGTAGGTAGATAGATAGATAGAGATAGGTAGGTAGGTAGATTGATAGATAGAGAGAGGTAGATAGGTAGATAGATAGATAGAGATAGGTAGGTAGGTAGATTGATAGATACAGATAGGTAGGTAGGTAGATAGATAGATAGAGATAGGTAGGTAGATAGGTAGATAGATAGAGATAGGTAGGTAGGTAGATTGATAGATACAGATAGGTAGGTAGGTAGATAGATAGATAGAGATAGGTAGGTAGATAGATAGAGATAGGTAGGTAGGTAGATAGATAGATAGAGATAGGTAGGTAGGTAGATAGATAGATAGAGATAGGTAGGTAGGTAGATATATAGATACAGGTAGGTAGGTAGATATATAGATACAGATAGGTAGGTAGGTAGATAGATAGATAGAGATAGGTAGGTAGGTAGATAGATAGATAGAGATAGGTAGGTAGATAGGTAGATAGATACAGATAGGTAGGTAGGTAGATTGATAGATAGAGATAGGTAGGTAGGTAGATAGATAGAGATAGGTAGGTAGGTAGATTGATAGATACAGATAGGTAGGTAGGTAGATAGATAGATAGAGATAGGTAGGTAGATAGATACAGATATGAAGGTAGGTAGATAGATAGATAGAGATAGGTAGGTAGGTAGATTGATAGATACAGATAGGTGGGTAGGTAGATTGATAGACAGAGATAGGTAGGTAGGTAGATTGATAGATAGAGATAGGTAGGTAGGTAGATAGATAGATAGAGATAGGTAGGTAGGTAGGTAGATAGATACAGATAGGTAGGTAGATAGATAAATACAGATAGGTGGGTAGGTAGATCGATAGATAGAGATAGGTAGGTAGGTAGATTGATAGATAGAGATAGGTAGATATGTAGATAGATAGATACAGATAGGTAGGTAGGTAGATATATAGATACAGATAGGTAGGTAGGTAGATAGATAGAGATAGGTAGGTAGGTAGATAGATAGATAGAGATAGGTAGGTAGGTAGATAGCTAGATAGAGATAGGTAGGTAGGTAGATTGATAGATAGAGAGAGGTAGATAGGTAGATAGATAGATAGAGATAGGTAGGTAGGTAGATTGATAGATACAGATAGGTAGGTAGGTAGATAGATAGATAGAGATAGGTAGGTAGATAGGTAGATAGATACAGATAGGTAGGTATGTAGATTGATAGATACAGATAGGTAGGTAGGTAGATAGATAGATAGAGATAGGTAGGTAGATAGATAGATAGAGATAGGTAGGTAGGTAGATAGATAGATAGAGATAGGTAGGTAGATAGATAGATAGAGATAGGTAGGTAGGTAGATAGATAGATAGAGATAGGTAGGTAGGTAGATATATAGATACAGATAGGTAGGTAGGTAGATAGATAGATAGAGATAGGTAGGTAGGTAGATAGATAGATAGAGATAGGTAGCTAGATAGGTAGATAGATACAGATAGGTAGGTAGGTAGATTGATAGATAGAGATAGGTAGGTAGGTAGGTAGATACATAGAGATAAGTAGGTAGGTAGATTGATAGATACAGATAGGTAGGTAGGTAGATAGATAGATAGAGATAGGTAAGTAGATAGATAGAGATAGGTAGGTAGGTAGATAGATAGATAGAGATAGGTAGGTAGGTAGATATATAGATACAGATATGAAGGTAGGTAGATAGATAGATAGAGATAGGTAGGTGGGTAGATTGATAGATACAGATAGGTAGGTAGGTAGATTGATAGACAGAGATAGGTAGGTAGGTAGATTGATAGATAGAGATAGGTAGGTAGGTAGATAGATAGATCGAGATAGGTAGGTAGGTAGATTGATAGATAGAGATAGGTAGGTATGTAGGTAGATAGATACAGATAGGTAGGTAGGTAGATAGATACAGATAGGTAGGTAGGTAGATAGATAGATAGAGATAGGTGGGTAGGTAGATTGATAGATAGAGATTGGTAGTTAGGTAGATAGATAGATAGAGATAGGTAGGTAGGTAGATTGATAGATAGAGATAGGTAGGTAGGTAGGTAGATAGATAGAGATAGGTAAGTAGGTAGATAGATAGATAGAGATAGATAGGTAGGTAGATTGATAGAGAGAGATAGGTAGGTAGATAGATAGATAGATCGAGATAGGTAGGTAGGTAGATTGATAGATAGAGATAGGTAGGTAGGTAGATAGATAGATAGAGATAGGTAGGTAGGTAGATAGATAGATCGAGATAGGTAGGTAGGTAGATTGATAGATAGAGATAGGTAGGTAGGTAGGTAGATAGATACAGATAGGTAGGTAGGTAGATAGATAGATACAGATAGGTAGGTAGGTAGATAGATAGATAGAGATAGGTAGGTAGGTAGATTGATAGATAGAGATAGGTAGGTAGGTAGATAGATAGATAGAGATAGGTAGGTAGGTAGATTGATAGATAGAGATAGGTAGGTAGGTAGGTAGATAGATAGAGATAGGTAAGTAGGTAGATAGATAGATAGAGATAGGTAGGTAGGTAGATAGATAGATAGAGATAGGTAGGTAGGTAGATTGATAGATAGAGATAGGTAGGTATGTAGGTAGATAGATAGAGATAGGTAGGTAGGTAAATTGATAGATAGAGATAGGTAGGTAGGTAGATTGATAGATAGAGATAGGTAGGTAGGTAGATTGATAGATACAGATAGGTAGGTAGGTAGATTGATAGATAGAGATAGGTAGGTAGGTAGATAGATAGATAGAGATAGGTAGGTTGGTAGGTAGATAGATACAGATAGGTAGGTAGATAGATAAATACAGATAGGTGAGTAGGTAGATAGATAGATAGAGATAGGTAGGTAGGTAGATTGATAGATAGAGATAGGTAGATAGGTAGATAGATAGATACAGATAGGTAGGTAGGTAGATATATAGATACAGATAGGTAGGTAGGTAGATAGATAGATACAGATAGGTAGGTAGGTAGATTGATAGATAGAGATAGGTAGGTAGGTAGATAGATAGATAGAGATAGGTAGGTAGGTAGATAGATAGATAGAGATAGGTAGGTAGGTAGATTGATAGATAGAGATAGGTAGGTAGGTAGGTAGGTAGATAGATAGAGATAGGTAGGTAGGTAGATAGATAGATACAGATAGGTAGGTAGGTAGATAGATAGATAGATAGATAGATAGAGATAGGTAGGTAGGTAGATTGATAGATAGAGATAGGTAGGTAGGTAGGTAGATAGATAGAGATAGGTAGGTAGGTAGATTGATAGATAGAGATAGGTAGGTAGGTAGGTAGATAGATACAGATAGGTAGGTAGGTAGATTGATAGATAGAGATAGGTAGGTAGATAGATAGATAGATAGAGATAGGTAGGTAGGTAGATTGATAGATAGAGATAGGTAGGTAGGTAGGTAGATAGATAGAGATAGGTAGGTAGGTAGGTAGATAGATAGAGATATGTAGGTAGGTAGATAGATAGATAGAAATAGGTAGGTAGATATGTAGGTAGGTAGATTGATAGATAGAGATAGGTAGGTAGGTAGGTAGATAGATAGAGATAGGTAGGTAGGTAGATAGATAGATAGAGATAGGTAGGTAGGTAGATAGATAGATAGAGATAGGTAGGTAGGTAGATTGATAGATAGAGATAGGTAGGTAGGTAGATAGATAGAGATAAGTAGGTAGATTGATAGATAGAGATAGGTAGGTAGGTAGATAGATACAGATAGGTAGGTAGGTAGATTGATAGATACAGATAGGTAGGTAGGTAGATTGATAGATAGAGATAGGTAGGTAGGTAGGTAGATAGATAGAGATAGGTAGGTAGTTAGGTAGATAGATACAGATAGGTAGGTAGATAGATATATACAGATAGGTGGGTAGGTAGATAGATAGATAGAGATAGGTAGGTAGGTAGATTGATAGATAGAGATAGGTAGGTAGGTAGGTAGATAGATAGAGATATGTAGGTAGGTAGATAGATAGATAGAGATAGGTAGGTAGGTAGATATATAGATACAGATATGTAGGTAGGTAGATTGATAGATAGAGATAGGTAGGTAGGTAGATAGATAGATACAGATATGTAGGTAGGTAGATAGATAGATAGAGATAGGTAGGTAGGTAGATAGATAGATAGAGATAGGTAGGTAGGTAGGTAGATAGATACAGATAGGTAGGTAGATAGATAAATACAGATAGGTGAGTAGGTAGATAGATAGATAGAGATAGGTAGGTAGGTAGATTGATAGATAGAGATAGGTAGATAGGTAGATAGATAGATACAGATAGGTAGATAGGTAGATATATAGATACAGATAGGTAGGTAGGTAGATTGATAGATAGAGATAGGTAGGTAGGTAGATTGATAGATACAGATAGGTAGGTAGGTAGATAGATAGATACAGATAGGTAGGTAGGTAGATTGATAGAGATAGGTAGGTAGGTAGATTGATAGATAGAGATAGGTAGATAGGTAGATAGATACAGATAGGTAGGTAGGTAGATATATAGATACAGATAGGTAGGTAGGTAGATAGATAGATAGAGGTAGGTAGGTAGGTAGATTGATAGATACAGATAGGTAGGTAGGTAGATAGATAGATACAGATAGGTAGGTAGGTAGATTGATAGATAGAGATAGGTAGGTAGGTAGGTAGATTGATAGATAGATAGGTAGGTAGGTAGATAGATAGATAGAGATAGGTAGGTAGGTAGATAGATACAGATAGGTAGGTAGGTAGATAGATAGAGATAGGTAGGTAGGTAGGTAGATAGATAGATACAGATAAGTAGGTAGGTAGATTGATAGATAGTGATAGGTAGATAGGTAGATAGATAGATACAGATAGGTAGGTAGATATATAGATACAGATATGTAGGTAGGTAGATAGATAGATAGAGATAGGTAGGTAGGTAGATTGATAGATACAGATAGGTAGGTAGGTAGATAGATACAGATAGGTAGGTAGGTAGATTGATAGATAGAGATAGGTAGGTAGGTAGGTAGATAGATACAGATAGGTAGGTAGATAGATAAATACAGATAGGTGGGTAGGTAGATAGATAGATAGAGATAGGTAGGTAGGTAGATTGATAGATAGAGATAGGTAGATAGGTAGATAGGTAGATACAGATAGGTAGGTAGGTAGATATATAGATACAGATATGTAGGTAGGTAGATTGATAGATAGAGATAGGTAGGTAGGTCGATTGATAGATAGAGATAGGTAGGTAGGTAGATTGATAGATACAGATAGGTAGGTAGGTAGATATATAGATACAGATAGGTAGGTAGGTAGATAGATAGATAGATAGAGATAGGTAGGTAGGTAGATTGATAGATAGAGATAGGTAGGTAGGTAGATAGATAGATAGAGATAGGTAGGTAGGTAGATAGATAGAGATAGGTAGGTAGGTAGGTAGATAGATACAGATAGGTAGGTAGATAGATAAATACAGATAGGTGAGTAGATAGATAGATAGATAGATAGAGATAGGTAGGTAGGTAGATTGATAGATAGAGATAGGTAGGTAGGTAGATAGATAGATAGATAGAGATAGGTAGGTAGGTAGATAGATAGATACAGATAGGTGAGTAGATAGATAGATAGATAGAGATAGGTAGGTAGGTAGATTGATAGATAGAGATAGGTAGGTAGGTAGATAGATAGATAGAGATAGGTAGGTAGGTAGATAGATAGATACAGATAGGTAGGTAGGTAGATAGATAGATAGATAGAGATAGGTAGGTAGGTAGATAGATAGATACAGATATGTAGGTAGGTAGATAGATAGAGATAGGTATGTAGGTAGATTGATAGATACAGATAGGTAGGTAGGTAGATAGATAGATAGAGATAGGTAGGTAGGTAGATTGATAGATAGAGATAGGTAGGTAGGTAGATAGATAGATAGAGATAGGTAGGTAGGTAGATAGATAGATAGAGATAGGTAGGTAGGTAGATTGATAGATAGAGATAGGTAGATAGGTAGGTAGATAGATAGAGATAGGTAGGTAGGTAGATAGATAGATACAGATAGGTAGGTAGGTAGATAGATAGATAGATAGAGATAGGTAGGTAGGTAGATTGATAGATAGAGATAGGTAGGTAGGTAGGTAGATAGATAGAGATAGGTAGGTAGGTAGATTGATAGATAGAGATAGGTAGGTAGGTAGGTAGATAGATACAGATAGGTAGGTAGGTAGATTGATAGATAGAGATAGGTAGGTAGGTAGATAGATAGATAGAGATAGGTAGGTAGGTAGATTGATAGATAGAGATAGGTAGGTAGGTAGGTAGATAGATAGAGATAGGTAGGTAGGTAGGTAGATAGATAGAGATAGGTAGGTAGGTAGATAGATAGATAGAGATAGGTAGGTAGATATGTAGGTAGGTAGATTGATAGATAGAGATAGGTAGGTAGGTAGGTAGATAGATAGAGATAGGTAGGTAGGTAGATAGAGAGATAGAGATAGGTAGGTAGGTAGATAGATAGATAGAGATAGGTAGGTAGGTAGATTGATAGATAGAGATAGGTAGGTAGGTAGATAGATAGAGATAAGTAGGTAGATTGATAGATAGAGATATGTAGGTAGGTAGATAGATACAGATAGGTAGGTAGGTAGATTGATAGATACAGATAGGTAGGTAGGTAGATTGATAGATAGAGATAGGTAGGTAGGTAGGTAGATAGATAGAGATAGGTAGGTAGTTAGGTAGATAGATACAGATAGGTAGGTAGATAGATATATACAGATAGGTGGGTAGGTAGATAGATAGATAGAGATAGGTAGGTAGGTAGATTGATAGATAGAGATAGGTAGGTAGGTAGGTAGATAGATAGAGATATGTAGGTAGGTAGATAGATAGAGATAGGTAGGTAGGTAGATATATAGATACAGATATGTAGGTAGGTAGATTGATAGATAGAGATAGGTAGGTAGGTAGATAGATAGATACAGATATGTAGGTAGGTAGATAGATAGATAGAGATAGGTAGGTAGGTAGATAGATAGATAGATAGAGATAGGTAGGTAGGTAGATTGATAGATAGAGATAGGTAGGTAGGTAGGTAGATAGATACAGATAGGTAGGTAGATAGATAAATACAGATAGGTGAGTAGGTAGATAGATAGATAGAGATAGGTAGGTAGGTAGATTGATAGATAGAGATAGGTAGATAGGTAGATAGATAGATACAGATAGGTAGGTAGGTAGATATATAGATACAGATAGGTAGGTAGGTAGATTGATAGATAGAGATAGGGAGGTAGGTAGATTGATAGATACAGATAGGTAGGTAGGTAGATAGATAGATACAGATAGGTAGGTAGGTAGATTGATAGAGATAGGTAGGTAGGTAGATTGATAGATAGAGATAGGTAGATAGGTAGATAGATACAGATAGGTAGGTAGGTAGATATATAGATACAGATAGGTAGGTAGGTAGATAGATAGATAGAGGTAGGTAGGTAGGTAGATTGATAGATACAGATAGGTAGGTAGGTAGATAGATAGATACAGATAGGTAGGTAGGTAGATTGATAGATAGAGATAGGTAGGTAGGTAGATTGATAGATAGAGATAGGTAGGTAGGTAGATAGATAGATAGAGATAGGTAGGTAGGTAGATAGATACAGATAGGTAGGTAGGTAGATAGATAGAGATAGGTAGGTAGGTAGGTAGGTAGATAGATAGATACAGATAAGTAGGTAGGTAGATTGATAGATAGTGATAGGTAGATAGGTAGATAGATAGATACAGATAGGTAGGTAGGTAGATATATAGATACAGATATGTAGGTAGGTAGATAGATAGATAGAGATAGGTAGGTAGGTAGATATATAGATACAGATATGTAGGTAGGTAGATTGATAGATAGAGATAGGTAGGTAGGTAGATAGATAGATACAGATATGTAGGTAGGTAGATAGATAGATAGAGATAGGTAGGTAGGTAGATAGATAGATAGAGATAGGTAGGTAGGTAGATTGATAGATGGAGATAGGTAGGTAGGTAGATAGATAGATAGAGATTGGTAGGTAGGTACGTAGATAGATACAGATAGGTAGGTAGATAGATAAATACAGATAGGTGAGTAGGTAGATAGATAGATAGAGATAGGTAGGTAGGTAGATTGATAGATAGAGATAGGTAGATAGGTAGATAGATAGATACAGATAGGTAGGTAGGTAGATATATAGATACAGATAGGTAGGTAGGTAGATTGATAGATAGAGATAGGGAGGTAGGTAGATTGATAGATACAGATAGGTACGTAGGTAGATAGATAGATACAGATAGGTAGGTAGGTAGATTGATAGAGATAGGTAGGTAGGTAGATTGATAGATAGAGATAGGTAGATAGGTAGATAGATAGATACAGATAGGTAGGTAGGTAGATATATAGATACAGATAGGTAGGTAGGTAGATTGATAGATAGAGATAGGGAGGTAGGTAGATTGATAGATACAGATAGGTAGGTAGGTAGATAGATAGATACAGATAGGTAGGTAGGTAGATTGATAGAGATAGGTAGGTAGGTAGGTAGATTGATAGATACAGATAGGTAGGTAGGTAGATAGATAGATAGAGATAGGTAGGTAGGTAGATTGATAGATAGAGATAGGTAGGTAGGTAGATAGATAGAGATAGGTAGGTAGGTAGGTAGATAGATACAGATAGGTAGGTAGATAGATAAATACAGATAGGTGAGTAGGTAGATAGATAGATAGAGATAGGTAGGTAGGTAGATTGATAGATAGAGATACGTAGATAGGTAGATAGATAGATACAGATAGGTAGGTAGGTAGATATATAGATACAGATAGGTAGGTAGGTAGATTGATAGATACAGATAGGTAGGTAGGTAGATTGATAGATACAGATAGGTAGGTAGGTAGATAGATAGATAGAGATACGTAGGTAGGTAGGTAGATAGATAGAGATAGGTAGGTAGGTAGATAGATACAGATAGGTAGGTAGGTAGATAGATAGAGATAGGTAGGTAGGTAGGTAGATAGATAGATACAGATAAGTAGGTAGGTAGATTGATAGATAGTGATAGGTAGATAGGTAGATAGATAGATACAGATAGGTAGGTAGATATATAGATACAGATATGTAGGTAGGTAGATAGATAGATAGAGATAGGTAGGTAGGTAGATTGATAGATACAGATAGGTAGGTAGGTAGATAGATACAGATAGGTAGGTAGGTAGATTGATAGATAGAGATAGGTAGGTAGGTAGGTAGATAGATACAGATAGGTAGGTAGATAGATAAATACAGATAGGTGGGTAGGTAGATAGATAGATAGAGATAGGTAGGTAGGTAGATTGATAGATAGAGATAGGTAGATAGGTAGATAGGTAGATACAGATAGGTAGGTAGGTAGATATATAGATACAGATATGTAGGTAGGTAGATTGATAGATAGAGATAGGTAGGTAGGTCGATTGATAGATAGAGATAGGTAGGTAGGTAGATTGATAGATACAGATAGGTAGGTAGGTAGATATATAGATACAGATAGGTAGGTAGGTAGATAGATAGATAGAGATAGGTAGGTAGGTAGATTGATAGATAGTGATAGGTAGATAGGTAGATAGATAGATACAGATAGGTAGGTAGATATATAGATACAGATATGTAGGTAGGTAGATAGATAGATAGAGATAGGTAGGTAGGTAGATTGATAGATACAGATAGGTAGGTAGGTAGATAGATACAGATAGGTAGGTAGGTAGATTGATAGATAGAGATAGGTAGGTAGGTAGGTAGATAGATACAGATAGGTAGGTAGATAGATAAATACAGATAGGTGGGTAGGTAGATAGATAGATAGAGATAGGTAGGTAGGTAGATTGATAGATAGAGATAGGTAGATAGGTAGATAGGTAGATACAGATAGGTAGGTAGGTAGATATATAGATACAGATATGTAGGTAGGTAGATTGATAGATAGAGATAGGTAGGTAGGTCGATTGATAGATAGAGATAGGTAGGTAGGTAGATTGATAGATACAGATAGGTAGGTAGGTAGATATATAGATACAGATAGGTAGGTAGGTAGATTGATAGATAGAGATAGGTAGGTAGGTAGATTGATAGATACAGATAGGTAGGTAGGTAGATAGATAGATACAGATAGGTAGGTAGGTAGATTGATAGAGATAGGTAGGTAGGTAGATTGATAGATAGAGATAGGTAGATAGGTAGATAGATACAGATAGGTAGGTAGGTAGATATATAGATACAGATAGGTAGGTAGGTAGATAGATAGATAGAGGTAGGTAGGTAGGTAGATTGATAGATACAGATAGGTAGGTAGGTAGATAGATAGATACAGATAGGTAGGTAGGTAGATTGATAGAGATAGGTAGGTAGGTAGATTGATAGATAGAGATAGGTAGATAGGTAGATAGATACAGATAGGTAGGTAGGTAGATATATAGATACAGATAGGTAGGTAGGTAGATAGATAGATAGAGGTAGGTAGGTAGGTAGATTGATAGATACAGATAGGTAGGTAGGTAGATAGATAGATACAGATAGGTAGGTAGGTAGATTGATAGATAGAGATAGGTAGGTAGGTAGGTAGATTGATAGATAGATAGGTAGGTAGGTAGATAGATAGATAGAGATAGGTAGGTAGGTAGATAGATACAGATAGGTAGGTAGGTAGATAGATAGAGATAGGTAGGTAGGTAGGTAGATAGATAGATACAGATAAGTAGGTAGGTAGATTGATAGATAGTGATAGGTAGATAGGTAGATAGATAGATACAGATAGGTAGGTAGATATATAGATACAGATATGTAGGTAGGTAGATAGATAGATAGAGATAGGTAGGTAGGTAGATTGATAGATACAGATAGGTAGGTAGGTAGATAGATACAGATAGGTAGGTAGGTAGATTGATAGATAGAGATAGGTAGGTAGGTAGGTAGATAGATACAGATAGGTAGGTAGATAGATAAATACAGATAGGTGGGTAGGTAGATAGATAGATAGAGATAGGTAGGTAGGTAGATTGATAGATAGAGATAGGTAGATAGGTAGATAGGTAGATACAGATAGGTAGGTAGGTAGATATATAGATACAGATATGTAGGTAGGTAGATTGATAGATAGAGATAGGTAGGTAGGTCGATTGATAGATAGAGATAGGTAGGTAGGTAGATTGATAGATACAGATAGGTAGGTAGGTAGATATATAGATACAGATAGGTAGGTAGGTAGATAGATAGATAGAGATAGGTAGGTAGGTAGATTGATAGATAGTGATAGGTAGATAGGTAGATAGATAGATACAGATAGGTAGGTAGATATATAGATACAGATATGTAGGTAGGTAGATAGATAGATAGAGATAGGTAGGTAGGTAGATTGATAGATACAGATAGGTAGGTAGGTAGATAGATACAGATAGGTAGGTAGGTAGATTGATAGATAGAGATAGGTAGGTAGGTAGGTAGATAGATACAGATAGGTAGGTAGATAGATAAATACAGATAGGTGGGTAGGTAGATAGATAGATAGAGATAGGTAGGTAGGTAGATTGATAGATAGAGATAGGTAGATAGGTAGATAGGTAGATACAGATAGGTAGGTAGGTAGATATATAGATACAGATATGTAGGTAGGTAGATTGATAGATAGAGATAGGTAGGTAGGTCGATTGATAGATAGAGATAGGTAGGTAGGTAGATTGATAGATACAGATAGGTAGGTAGGTAGATATATAGATACAGATAGGTAGGTAGGTAGATTGATAGATAGAGATAGGTAGGTAGGTAGATTGATAGATACAGATAGGTAGGTAGGTAGATAGATAGATACAGATAGGTAGGTAGGTAGATTGATAGAGATAGGTAGGTAGGTAGATTGATAGATAGAGATAGGTAGATAGGTAGATAGATACAGATAGGTAGGTAGGTAGATATATAGATACAGATAGGTAGGTAGGTAGATAGATAGATAGAGGTAGGTAGGTAGGTAGATTGATAGATACAGATAGGTAGGTAGGTAGATAGATAGATACAGATAGGTAGGTAGGTAGATTGATAGAGATAGGTAGGTAGGTAGATTGATAGATAGAGATAGGTAGATAGGTAGATAGATACAGATAGGTAGGTAGGTAGATATATAGATACAGATAGGTAGGTAGGTAGATAGATAGATAGAGGTAGGTAGGTAGGTAGATTGATAGATACAGATAGGTAGGTAGGTAGATAGATAGATACAGATAGGTAGGTAGGTAGATTGATAGATAGAGATAGGTAGGTAGGTAGGTAGATTGATAGATAGATAGGTAGGTAGGTAGATAGATAGATAGAGATAGGTAGGTAGGTAGATAGATACAGATAGGTAGGTAGGTAGATAGATAGAGATAGGTAGGTAGGTAGGTAGATAGATAGATACAGATAAGTAGGTAGGTAGATTGATAGATAGTGATAGGTAGATAGGTAGATAGATAGATACAGATAGGTAGGTAGATATATAGATACAGATATGTAGGTAGGTAGATAGATAGATAGAGATAGGTAGGTAGGTAGATTGATAGATACAGATAGGTAGGTAGGTAGATAGATACAGATAGGTAGGTAGGTAGATTGATAGATAGAGATAGGTAGGTAGGTAGGTAGATAGATACAGATAGGTAGGTAGATAGATAAATACAGATAGGTGGGTAGGTAGATAGATAGATAGAGATAGGTAGGTAGGTAGATTGATAGATAGAGATAGGTAGATAGGTAGATAGGTAGATACAGATAGGTAGGTAGGTAGATATATAGATACAGATATGTAGGTAGGTAGATTGATAGATAGAGATAGGTAGGTAGGTCGATTGATAGATAGAGATAGGTAGGTAGGTAGATTGATAGATACAGATAGGTAGGTAGGTAGATATATAGATACAGATAGGTAGGTAGGTAGATAGATAGATAGAGATAGGTAGGTAGGTAGATTGATAGATAGTGATAGGTAGATAGGTAGATAGATAGATACAGATAGGTAGGTAGATATATAGATACAGATATGTAGGTAGGTAGATAGATAGATAGAGATAGGTAGGTAGGTAGATTGATAGATACAGATAGGTAGGTAGGTAGATAGATACAGATAGGTAGGTAGGTAGATTGATAGATAGAGATAGGTAGGTAGGTAGGTAGATAGATACAGATAGGTAGGTAGATAGATAAATACAGATAGGTGGGTAGGTAGATAGATAGATAGAGATAGGTAGGTAGGTAGATTGATAGATAGAGATAGGTAGATAGGTAGATAGGTAGATACAGATAGGTAGGTAGGTAGATATATAGATACAGATATGTAGGTAGGTAGATTGATAGATAGAGATAGGTAGGTAGGTCGATTGATAGATAGAGATAGGTAGGTAGGTAGATTGATAGATACAGATAGGTAGGTAGGTAGATATATAGATACAGATAGGTAGGTAGGTAGATTGATAGATAGAGATAGGTAGGTAGGTAGATTGATAGATACAGATAGGTAGGTAGGTAGATAGATAGATACAGATAGGTAGGTAGGTAGATTGATAGAGATAGGTAGGTAGGTAGATTGATAGATAGAGATAGGTAGATAGGTAGATAGATACAGATAGGTAGGTAGGTAGATATATAGATACAGATAGGTAGGTAGGTAGATAGATAGATAGAGGTAGGTAGGTAGGTAGATTGATAGATACAGATAGGTAGGTAGGTAGATAGATAGATACAGATAGGTAGGTAGGTAGATTGATAGAGATAGGTAGGTAGGTAGATTGATAGATAGAGATAGGTAGATAGGTAGATAGATACAGATAGGTAGGTAGGTAGATATATAGATACAGATAGGTAGGTAGGTAGATAGATAGATAGAGGTAGGTAGGTAGGTAGATTGATAGATACAGATAGGTAGGTAGGTAGATAGATAGATACAGATAGGTAGGTAGGTAGATTGATAGATAGAGATAGGTAGGTAGGTAGGTAGATTGATAGATAGATAGGTAGGTAGGTAGATAGATAGATAGAGATAGGTAGGTAGGTAGATAGATACAGATAGGTAGGTAGGTAGATAGATAGAGATAGGTAGGTAGGTAGGTAGATAGATAGATACAGATAAGTAGGTAGGTAGATTGATAGATAGTGATAGGTAGATAGGTAGATAGATAGATACAGATAGGTAGGTAGATATATAGATACAGATATGTAGGTAGGTAGATAGATAGATAGAGATAGGTAGGTAGGTAGATTGATAGATACAGATAGGTAGGTAGGTAGATAGATACAGATAGGTAGGTAGGTAGATTGATAGATAGAGATAGGTAGGTAGGTAGGTAGATAGATACAGATAGGTAGGTAGATAGATAAATACAGATAGGTGGGTAGGTAGATAGATAGATAGAGATAGGTAGGTAGGTAGATTGATAGATAGAGATAGGTAGATAGGTAGATAGGTAGATACAGATAGGTAGGTAGGTAGATATATAGATACAGATATGTAGGTAGGTAGATTGATAGATAGAGATAGGTAGGTAGGTCGATTGATAGATAGAGATAGGTAGGTAGGTAGATTGATAGATACAGATAGGTAGGTAGGTAGATATATAGATACAGATAGGTAGGTAGGTAGATAGATAGATAGAGATAGGTAGGTAGGTAGATTGATAGATAGTGATAGGTAGATAGGTAGATAGATAGATACAGATAGGTAGGTAGATATATAGATACAGATATGTAGGTAGGTAGATAGATAGATAGAGATAGGTAGGTAGGTAGATTGATAGATACAGATAGGTAGGTAGGTAGATAGATACAGATAGGTAGGTAGGTAGATTGATAGATAGAGATAGGTAGGTAGGTAGGTAGATAGATACAGATAGGTAGGTAGATAGATAAATACAGATAGGTGGGTAGGTAGATAGATAGATAGAGATAGGTAGGTAGGTAGATTGATAGATAGAGATAGGTAGATAGGTAGATAGGTAGATACAGATAGGTAGGTAGGTAGATATATAGATACAGATATGTAGGTAGGTAGATTGATAGATAGAGATAGGTAGGTAGGTAGATTGATAGATAGAGATAGGTAGGTAGGTAGATAGATAGATAGAGATAGGTAGGTAGGTAGATAGATAGATACAGATAGGTAGGTAGGTAGATAGATAGATAGAGATAGGTAGGTAGGTAGATAGATAGATACAGATAGGTAGGTAGGTAGATTGATAGATAGAGATAGCTAGGTAGGTAGGTAGATAGATAGAGATAGGTAGGTAGGTAAATATATAGATACAGATATGTAGGTAGATAGATAAATACAGATAGGTGGGTAGGTAGATAGATAGATAGAGATAGGTAGGTAGGTAGATTGATAGATAGAGATAGGTAGATAGGTAGATAGATAGATACAGATAGGTAGGTAGGTAGATAGATAGATACAGATATGTAGGTAGGTAGATAGATAGAGATAGGTATGTAGGTAGATTGATAGATACAGATAGGTAGGTAGGTAGATAGATAGATAGAGATAGGTAGGTAGGTAGATTGATAGATAGAGATAGGTAGGTAGGTAGATAGATAGATAGAGATAGGTAGGTAGGTAGATAGATAGATAGAGATAGGTAGGTAGGTAGATTGATAGATAGAGATAGGTAGGTAGGTAGGTAGGTAGATAGATACAGATAGGTAGGTAGGTAGATAGATAGAGATAGGTAGGTAGGTAGGTAGATAGATAGATACAGATAAGTAGGTAGGTAGATTGATAGATAGTGATAGGTAGATAGGTAGATAGATAGATACAGATAGGTAGGTAGATATATAGATACAGATATGTAGGTAGGTAGATAGATAGATAGAGATAGGTAGGTAGGTAGATTGATAGATACAGATAGGTAGGTAGGTAGATAGATACAGATAGGTAGGTAGGTAGATTGATAGATAGAGATAGGTAGGTAGGTAGGTAGATAGATACAGATAGGTAGGTAGATAGATAAATACAGATAGGTGGGTAGGTAGATAGATAGATAGAGATAGGTAGGTAGGTAGATTGATAGATAGAGATAGGTAGATAGGTAGATAGGTAGATACAGATAGGTAGGTAGGTAGATATATAGATACAGATATGTAGGTAGGTAGATTGATAGATAGAGATAGGTAGGTAGGTCGATTGATAGATAGAGATAGGTAGGTAGGTAGATTGATAGATACAGATAGGTAGGTAGGTAGATATATAGATACAGATAGGTAGGTAGGTAGATAGATAGATAGAGATAGGTAGGTAGGTAGATTGATAGATAGAGATAGGTAGGTAGGTAGATAGATAGATAGAGATAGGTAGGTAGGTAGATAGATAGATACAGATAGGTAGGTAGGTAGATAGATAGATAGAGATAGGTAGGTAGGTAGATAGATAGATACAGATAGGTAGGTAGGTAGATTGATAGATAGAGATAGCTAGGTAGGTAGGTAGATAGATAGAGATAGGTAGGTAGGTAGATATATAGATACAGATATGTAGGTAGATAGATAAATACAGATAGGTGGGTAGGTAGATAGATAGATAGAGATAGGTAGGTAGGTAGATTGATAGATAGAGATAGGTAGATAGGTAGATAGATAGATACAGATAGGTAGGTAGGTAGATAGATAGATACAGATATGTAGGTAGGTAGATAGATGGAGATAGTTATGTAGGTAGATTGATAGATACAGATAGGTAGGTAGGTAGATAGATAGATAGAGATAGGTAGGTAGGTAGATTGATAGATAGAGATAGGTAGGTAGGTAGATAGATAGATAGAGATAGGTAGGTAGGTAGATAGATAGATAGAGATAGGTAGGTAGGTAGATTGATAGATAGAGATAGGTAGGTAGGTAGGTAGATAGATAGAGATAGGTAGGTAGGTAGATAGATAGATACAGATAGGTAGGTAGATAGATAAATACAGATAGGTGAGTAGGTAGATAGATAGATAGAGATAGGTAGGTAGGTAGATTGATAGATAGAGATAGGTAGATAGGTAGATAGATAGATACAGATAGGTAGGTAGGTAGATATATAGATACAGATAGGTAGGTAGGTAGATTGATAGATAGAGATAGGTAGGTAGGTAGATTGATAGATACAGATAGGTAGGTAGGTAGATAGATAGATACAGATAGGTAGGTAGGTAGATTGATAGAGATAGGTAGGTAGGTAGATTGATAGATAGAGATAGGTAGATAGGTAGATAGATACAGATAGGTAGGTAGGTAGATATATAGATACAGATAGGTAGGTAGGTAGATAGATAGATAGAGGTAGGTAGGTAGGTAGATTGATAGATACAGATAGGTAGGTAGGTAGATAGATAGATACAGATAGGTAGGTAGGTAGATTGATAGATAGAGATAGGTAGGTAGGTAGATTGATAGATAGAGATAGGTAGGTAGGTAGATAGATAGATAGAGATAGGTAGGTAGGTAGATAGATACAGATAGGTAGGTAGGTAGATAGATAGAGATAGGTAGGTAGGTAGGTAGATAGATAGATACAGATAAGTAGGTAGGTAGATTGATAGATAGTGATAGGTAGATAGGTAGATAGATAGATACAGATAGGTAGGTAGATATATAGATACAGATATGTAGGTAGGTAGATAGATAGATAGATAGAGATAGGTAGGTAGGTAGATTGATAGATACAGATAGGTAGGTAGGTAGATAGATACAGATAGGTAGGTAGGTAGATTGATAGATAGAGATAGGTAGGTAGGTAGGTAGATAGATACAGATAGGTAGGTAGATAGATAAATACAGATAGGTGGGTAGGTAGATAGATAGATAGAGATAGGTAGGTAGGTAGATTGATAGATAGAGATAGGTAGATAGGTAGATAGGTAGATACAGATAGGTAGGTAGGTAGATAGATAGATACAGATATGTAGATAGGTAGATTGATAGATAGAGATAGGTAGGTAGGTCGATTGATAGATAGAGATAGGTAGGTAGGTAGATTGATAGATACAGATAGGTAGGTAGGTAGATATATAGATACAGATAGGTAGGTAGGTAGATAGATAGATAGATAGAGATAGGTAGGTAGGTAGATTGATAGATAGAGATAGGTAGGTAGGTAGATAGATAGATAGAGATAGGTAGGTAGGTAGATAGATAGATACAGATAGGTAGGTAGGTAGATAGATAGATAGAGATAGGTAGGTAGGTAGATAGATAGATACAGATAGGTAGGTAGGTAGATTGATAGATAGAGATAGCTAGGTAGGTAGGTAGATAGATAGAGATAGGTAGGTAGGTAGATATATAGATACAGATATGTAGGTAGATAGATAAATACAGATAGGTGGGTAGGTAGATAGATAGATAGAGATAGGTAGGTAGGTAGATTGATAGATAGAGATAGGTAGATAGGTAGATAGATAGATACAGATAGGTAGGTAGGTAGATAGATAGATACAGATATGTAGGTAGGTAGATAGATAGAGATAGGTATGTAGGTAGATTGATAGATACAGATAGGTAGGTAGGTAGATAGATAGATAGAGATAGGTAGGTAGGTAGATTGATAGATAGAGATAGGTAGGTAGGTAGATAGATAGATAGAGATAGGTAGGTAGGTAGATAGATAGATAGAGATAGGTAGGTAGGTAGATTGATAGATAGAGATAGGTAGGTAGGTAGGTAGATAGATAGAGATAGGTAGGTAGGTAGATAGATAGATACAGATAGGTAGGTAGGTAGATAGATAGATAGATAGAGATAGGTAGGTAGGTAGATTGATAGATAGAGATAGGTAGGTAGGTAGGTAGATAGATAGAGATAGGTAGGTAGGTAGATTGATAGATAGAGATAGGTAGGTAGGTAGGTAGATAGATACAGATAGGTAGGTAGGTAGATTGATAGATAGAGATAGGTAGGTAGGTAGATAGATAGATAGAGATAGGTAGGTAGGTAGATTGATAGATAGAGATAGGTAGGTAGGTAGGTAGATAGATAGAGATAGGTAGGTAGGTAGGTAGATAGATAGAGATAGGTAGGTAGGTAGATAGATAGATAGAGATAGGTAGGTAGATATGTAGGTAGGTAGATTGATAGATAGAGATAGGTAGGTAGGTAGGTAGATAGATAGAGATAGGTAGGTAGGTAGATAGATAGATAGAGATAGGTAGGTAGGTAGATAGATAGATAGAGATAGGTAGGTAGGTAGATTGATAGATAGAGATAGGTAGGTAGGTAGATAGATAGAGATAAGTAGGTAGATTGATAGATAGAGATATGTAGGTAGGTAGATAGATACAGATAGGTAGGTAGGTAGATTGATAGATACAGATAGGTAGGTAGGTAGATTGATAGATAGAGATAGGTAGGTAGGTAGGTAGATAGATAGAGATAGGTAGGTAGTTAGGTAGATAGATACAGATAGGTAGGTAGATAGATATATACAGATAGGTGGGTAGGTAGATAGATAGATAGAGATAGGTAGGTAGGTAGATTGATAGATAGAGATAGGTAGGTAGGTAGGTAGATAGATAGAGATATGTAGGTAGGTAGATAGATAGATAGAGATAGGTAGGTAGGTAGATATATAGATACAGATATGTAGGTAGGTAGATTGATAGATAGAGATAGGTAGGTAGGTAGATAGATAGATACAGATATGTAGGTAGGTAGATAGATAGATAGAGATAGGTAGGTAGGTAGATAGATAGATAGAGATAGGTAGGTAGGTAGATTGATAGATAGAGATAGGTAGGTAGGTAGATAGATAGATAGAGATAGGTAGGTAGGTAGGTAGATAGATACAGATAGGTAGGTAGATAGATAAATACAGATAGGTGAGTAGGTAGATAGATAGATAGAGATAGGTAGGTAGGTAGATTGATAGATAGAAATAGGTAGATAGGTAGATAGATAGATACAGATAGATAGGTAGGTAGATATATAGATACAGAGGTAGGTAGGTAGATTGATAGATAGAGATAGGGAGGTAGGTAGATTGATAGATACAGATAGGTAGGTAGGTAGATAGATAGATACAGATAGGTAGGTAGGTAGATTGATAGAGATAGGTAGGTAGGTAGATTGATAGATAGAGATAGGTAGATAGGTAGATAGATACAGATAGGTAGGTAGGTAGATATATAGATACAGATAGGTAGGTAGGTAGATAGATAGATAGAGGTAGGTAGGTAGGTAGATTGATAGATACAGATAGGTAGGTAGGTAGATAGATAGATACAGATAGGTAGGTAGGTAGATTGATAGATAGAGATAGGTAGGTAGGTAGATTGATAGATAGAGATAGGTAGGTAGGTAGATAGATAGATAGAGATAGGTAGGTAGGTAGATAGATACAGATAGGTAGGTAGGTAGATAGATAGAGATAGGTAGGTAGGTAGGTAGATAGATAGATACAGATAAGTAGGTAGGTAGATTGATAGATAGTGATAGGTAGATAGGTAGATAGATAGATACAGATAGGTAGGTAGGTAGATATATAGATACAGATATGTAGGTAGGTAGATAGATAGATAGAGATAGGTAGGTAGGTAGATATATAGATACAGATATGTAGGTAGGTAGATTGATAGATAGAGATAGGTAGGTAGGTAGATATATAGATACAGATATGTAGGTAGGTAGATAGATAGATAGAGATAGGTAGGTAGGTAGATAGATAGATAGAGATAGGTAGGTAGGTAGATTAATAGATGGAGATAGGTAGGTAGGTAGATAGATAGATAGAGATAGGTAGGTAGGTACGTAGATAGATACAGATAGGTAGGTAGATAGATAAATACAGATAGGTGAGTAGGTAGATAGATAGATAGAGATAGGTAGGTAGGTAGATTGATAGATAGAGATAGGTAGATAGGTAGATAGATAGATACAGATAGGTAGGTAGGTAGATATATAGATACAGATAGGTAGGTAGGTAGATTGATAGATACAGATAGGTAGGTAGTTAGATAGATAGATACAGATAGGTAGGTAGGTAGATTGATAGAGATAGGTAGGTAGGTAGATTGATAGATAGAGATAGGTAGATAGGTAGATAGATACAGATAGGTAGGTAGGTAGATATATAGATACAGATAGGTAGGTAGGTAGATAGATAGATAGAGGTAGGTAGGTAGGTAGATTGATAGATACAGATAGGTAGGTAGGTAGATAGATAGATACAGATAGGTAGGTAGGTAGATTGATAGATAGAGATAGGTAGGTAGGTAGATTGATAGATAGAGATAGGTAGGTAGGTAGATAGATAGATAGAGATAGGTAGGTAGGTAGATAGATACAGATAGGTAGGTAGGTAGATAGATAGAGATAGGTAGGTAGGTAGGTAGATAGATAGATACAGATAAGTAGGTAGGTAGATTGATAGATAGTGATAGGTAGATAGGTAGATAGATAGATACAGATAGGTAGGTAGATATATAGATACAGATATGTAGGTAGTTAGATAGATAGATAGAGATAGGTAGGTAGGTAGATTGATAGATACAGATAGGTAGGTAGGTAGATAGATACAGATAGGTAGGTAGGTAGATTGATAGATAGAGATAGGTAGGTAGGTAGGTAGGTAGATAGATACAGATAGGTAGGTAGATAGATAAATACAGATAGGTGGGTAGGTAGATAGATAGATAGAGATAGGTAGGTAGGTAGATTGATAGATAGAGATAGGTAGATAGGTAGATAGGTAGATACAGATAGGTAGGTAGGTAGATATATAGATACAGATATGTAGGTAGGTAGATTGATAGATAGAGATAGGTAGGTAGGTCGATTGATAGATAGAGATAGGTAGGTAGGTAGATTGATAGATACAGATAGGTAGGTAGGTAGATATATAGATACAGATAGGTAGGTAGGTAGATAGATAGATAGAGATAGGTAGGTAGGTAGATTGATAGATAGAGATAGGTAGGTAGGTAGATAGATAGATAGAGATAGGTAGGTAGGTAGATAGATAGATACAGATAGGTAGGTAGGTAGATAGATAGATAGAGATAGGTAGGTAGGTAGATAGATAGATACAGATAGGTAGGTAGGTAGATTGATAGATAGAGATAGCTAGGTAGGTAGGTAGATAGATAGAGATAGGTAGGTAGGTAGATATATAGATACAGATATGTAGGTAGATAGATAAATACAGATAGGTGGGTAGGTAGATAGATAGATAGAGATAGGTAGGTAGGTAGATTGATAGATAGAGATAGGTAGATAGGTAGATAGATAGATACAGATAGGTAGGTAGGTAGATAGATAGATACAGATATGTAGGTAGATAGATAGATAGAGATAGGTATGTAGGTAGATTGATAGATAGAGATAGGTAGGTAGGTAGATAGATAGATAGAGATAGGTAGGTAGGTAGATAGATAGATAGAGATAGGTAGGTAGGTAGATTGATAGATAGAGATAGGTAGGTAGGTAGGTAGATAGATAGAGATAGGTAGGTAGGTAGATAGATAGATACAGATAGGTAGGTAGATAGATAAATACAGATAGGTGAGTAGGTAGATAGATAGATAGAGATAGGTAGGTAGGTAGATTGATAGATAGAGATAGGTAGATAGGTAGATAGATAGATACAGATAGGTAGGTAGGTAGATATATAGATACAGATAGGTAGGTAGATTGATAGATAGAGATAGGTAGGTAGGTAGATTGATAGATACAGATAGGTAGGTAGGTAGATAGATAGATACAGATAGGTAGGTAGGTAGATTGATAGAGATAGGTAGGTAGGTAGATTGATAGATAGAGATAGGTAGATAGGTAGATAGATACAGATAGGTAGGTAGGTAGATATATAGATACAGATAGGTAGGTAGGTAGATAGATAGATAGAGGTAGGTAGGTAGGTAGATTTATAGATACAGATAGGTAGGTAGGTAGATAGATAGATACAGATAGGTAGGTAGGTAGATTGATAGATAGAGATAGGTAGGTAGGTAGATTGATAGATAGAGATAGGTAGGTAGGTAGATAGATAGATAGAGATAGGTAGGTAGGTAGATAGATACAGATAGGTAGGTAGGTAGATAGATAGAGATAGGTAGGTAGGTAGGTAGATAGATAGATACAGATAAGTAGGTAGGTAGATTGATAGATAGTGATAGGTAGATAGGTAGATAGATAGATACAGATAGGTAGGTAGATATATAGATACAGATATGTAGGTAGGTAGATAGATAGATAGAGATAGGTAGGTAGGTAGATTGATAGATACAGATAGGTAGGTAGGTAGGTAGATACAGATAGGTAGGTAGGTAGATTGATAGATAGAGATAGGTAGGTAGGTAGGTAGGTAGATAGATACAGATAGGTAGGTAGATAGATAAATACAGATAGGTGGGTAGGTAGATAGATAGATAGAGATAGGTAGGTAGGTAGATTGATAGATAGAGATAGGTAGATAGGTAGATAGGTAGATACAGATAGGTAGGTAGGTAGATATATAGATACAGATATGTAGGTAGGTAGATTGATAGATAGAGATAGGTAGGTAGGTCGATTGATAGATAGAGATAGGTAGGTAGGTAGATTGATAGATACAGATAGGTAGGTAGGTAGATATATAGATACAGATAGGTAGGTAGGTAGATAGATAGATAGAGATAGGTAGGTAGGTAGATTGATAGATAGAGATAGGTAGGTAGGTAGATAGATAGATAGAGATAGGTAGGTAGGTAGATAGATAGATACAGATAGGTAGGTAGGTAGATAGATAGATAGAGATAGGTAGGTAGGTAGATAGATAGATACAGATAGGTAGGTAGGTAGATTGATAGATAGAGATAGCTAGGTAGGTAGGTAGATAGATAGAGATAGGTAGGTAGGTAGATATATAGATACAGATATGTAGGTAGATAGATAAATACAGATAGGTGGGTAGGTAGATAGATAGATAGAGATAGGTAGGTAGGTAGATTGATAGATAGAGATAGGTAGATAGGTAGATAGATAGATACAGATAGGTAGGTAGGTAGATAGATAGATACAGATATGTAGGTAGGTAGATAGATAGAGATAGGTATGTAGGTAGATTGATAGATACAGATAGGTAGGTAGGTAGATAGATAGATAGAGATAGGTAGGTAGGTAGATTGATAGATAGAGATAGGTAGGTAGGTAGATAGATAGATAGAGATAGGTAGGTAGGTAGATAGATAGATAGAGATAGGTAGGTAGGTAGATTGATAGATAGAGATAGGTAGGTAGGTAGGTAGATAGATAGAGATAGGTAGGTAGGTAGATAGATAGATACAGATAGGTAGGTAGATAGATAAATACAGATAGGTGAGTAGGTAGATAGATAGATAGAGATAGGTAGGTAGGTAGATTGATAGATAGAGATAGGTAGATAGGTAGATAGATAGATACAGATAGGTAGGTAGGTAGATATATAGATACAGATAGGTAGGTAGGTAGATTGATAGATAGAGATAGGTAGGTAGGTAGATTGATAGATACAGATAGGTAGGTAGGTAGATAGATAGATACAGATAGGTAGGTAGGTAGATTGATAGAGATAGGTAGGTAGGTAGATTGATAGATAGAGATAGGTAGATAGGTAGATAGATACAGATAGGTAGGTAGGTAGATATATAGATACAGATAGGTAGGTAGGTAGATAGATAGATAGAGGTAGGTAGGTAGGTAGATTGATAGATACAGATAGGTAGGTAGGTAGATAGATAGATACAGATAGGTAGGTAGGTAGATTGATAGATAGAGATAGGTAGGTAGGTAGATTGATAGATAGAGATAGGTAGGTAGGTAGATAGATAGATAGAGATAGGTAGGTAGGTAGATAGATACAGATAGGTAGGTAGGTAGATAGATAGAGATAGGTAGGTAGGTAGGTAGATAGATAGATACAGATAAGTAGGTAGGTAGATTGATAGATAGTGATAGGTAGATAGGTAGATAGATAGATACAGATAGGTAGGTAGATATATAGATACAGATATGTAGGTAGGTAGATAGATAGATAGAGATAGGTAGGTAGGTAGATTGATAGATACAGATAGGTAGGTAGGTAGATAGATACAGATAGGTAGGTAGGTAGATTGATAGATAGAGATAGGTAGGTAGGTAGGTAGATAGATACAGATAGGTAGGTAGATAGATAAATACAGATAGGTGGGTAGGTAGATAGATAGATAGAGATAGGTAGGTAGGTAGATTGATAGATAGAGATAGGTAGATAGGTAGATAGGTAGATACAGATAGGTAGGTAGGTAGATATATAGATACAGATATGTAGGTAGGTAGATTGATAGATAGAGATAGGTAGGTAGGTCGATTGATAGATAGAGATAGGTAGGTAGGTAGATTGATAGATACAGATAGGTAGGTAGGTAGATATATAGATACAGATAGGTAGGTAGGTAGATAGATAGATAGATAGAGATAGGTAGGTAGGTAGATTGATAGATAGAGATAGGTAGGTAGGTAGATAGATAGATAGAGATAGGTAGGTAGGTAGATAGATAGATACAGATAGGTAGGTAGGTAGATAGATAGATAGAGATAGGTAGGTAGGTAGATAGATAGATACAGATAGGTAGGTAGGTAGATTGATAGATAGAGATAGCTAGGTAGGTAGGTAGATAGATAGAGATAGGTAGGTAAGTAGATATATAGATACAGATATGTAGGTAGATAGATAAATACAGATAGGTGGGTAGGTAGATAGATAGATAGAGATAGGTAGGTAGGTAGATTGATAGATAGAGATAGGTAGATAGGTAGATAGATAGATACAGATAGGTAGGTAGGTAGATAGATAGATACAGATATGTAGGTAGGTAGATAGATAGAGATAGGTATGTAGGTAGATTGATAGATACAGATAGGTAGGTAGGTAGATAGATAGATAGAGATAGGTAGGTAGGTAGATAGATAGATAGAGATAGGTAGGTAGGTAGATAGATAGATAGAGATAGGTAGGTAGGTAGATTGATAGATAGAGATAGGTAGGTAGGTAGGTAGATAGATAGAGATAGGTAGGTAGGTAGATAGATAGATACAGATAGGTAGGTAGGTAGATAGATAGATAGATAGAGATAGGTAGGTAGGTAGATTGATAGATAGAGATAGGTAGGTAGGTAGGTAGATAGATAGAGATAGGTAGGTAGGTAGATTGATAGATAGAGATAGGTAGGTAGGTAGGTAGATAGATACAGATAGGTAGGTAGGTAGATTGATAGATAGAGATAGGTAGGTAGGTAGATAGATAGATAGAGATAGGTAGGTAGGTAGATTGATAGATAGAGATAGGTAGGTAGGTAGGTAGATAGATAGAGATAGGTAGGTAGGTAGGTAGATAGATAGAGATAGGTAGGTAGGTAGATAGATAGATAGAGATAGGTAGGTAGATATGTAGGTAGGTAGATTGATAGATAGAGATAGGTAGGTAGGTAGGTAGATAGATAGAGATAGGTAGGTAGGTAGATAGATAGATAGAGATAGGTAGGTAGGTAGATAGATAGATAGAGATAGGTAGGTAGGTAGATTGATAGATAGAGATAGGTAGGTAGGTAGATAGATAGAGATAAGTAGGTAGATTGATAGATAGAGATATGTAGGTAGGTAGATAGATACAGATAGGTAGGTAGGTAGATTGATAGATACAGATAGGTAGGTAGGTAGATTGATAGATAGAGATAGGTAGGTAGGTAGGTAGATAGATAGAGATAGGTAGGTAGTTAGGTAGATAGATACAGATAGGTAGGTAGATAGATATATACAGATAGGTGGGTAGGTAGATAGATAGATAGAGATAGGTAGGTAGGTAGATTGATAGATAGAGATAGGTAGGTAGGTAGGTAGATAGATAGAGATATGTAGGTAGGTAGATAGATAGATAGAGATAGGTAGGTAGGTAGGTAGATATATAGATACAGATATGTAGGTAGGTAGATTGATAGATAGAGATAGGTAGGTAGGTAGATAGATAGATACAGATATGTAGGTAGGTAGATAGATAGATAGAGATAGGTAGGTAGGTAGATAGATAGATAGAGATAGGTAGGTAGGTAGATTGATAGATAGAGATAGGTAGGTAGGTAGATAGATAGATAGAGATATGTAGGTAGGTAGATAGATACAGATAGGTAGGTAGATAGATAAATACAGATAGGTGAGTAGGTAGATAGATAGATAGAGATAGGTAGGTAGGTAGATTGATAGATAGAGATAGGTAGATAGGTAGATAGATAGATACAGATAGGTAGGTAGGTAGATATATAGATACAGATAGGTAGGTAGGTAGATTGATAGATAGAGATAGGGAGGTAGGTAGATTGATAGATACAGATAGGTAGGTAGGTAGATAGATAGATACAGATAGGTAGGTAGGTAGATTGATAGAGATAGGTAGGTAGGTAGATTGATAGATAGAGATAGGTAGATAGGTAGATAGATACAGATAGGTAGGTAGGTAGATATATAGATACAGATAGGTAGGTAGGTAGATAGATAGATAGAGGTAGGTAGGTAGGTAGATTGATAGATACAGATAGGTAGGTAGGTAGATAGATAGATACAGATAGGTAGGTAGGTAGATTGATAGATAGAGATAGGTAGGTAGGTAGATTGATAGATAGAGATAGGTAGGTAGGTAGATAGATAGATAGAGATAGGTAGGTAGGTAGATAGATACAGATAGGTAGGTAGGTAGATAGATAGAGATAGGTAGGTAGGTAGGTAGATAGATAGATACAGATAAGTAGGTAGGTAGATTGATAGATAGTGATAGGTAGATAGGTAGATAGATAGATACAGATAGGTAGGTAGGTAGATATATAGATACAGATATGTAGGTAGGTAGATAGATAGATAGAGATAGGTAGGTAGGTAGATATATAGATACAGATATGTAGGTAGGTAGATTGATAGATAGAGATAGGTAGGTAGGTAGATATATAGATACAGATATGTAGGTAGGTAGATAGATAGATAGAGATAGGTAGGTAGGTAGATAGATAGATAGAGATAGGTAGGTAGGTAGATTGATAGATGGAGATAGGTAGGTAGGTAGATAGATAGATAGAGATAGGTAGGTAGGTACGTAGATAGATACAGATAGGTAGGTAGATAGATAAATACAGATAGGTGAGTAGGTAGATAGATAGATAGAGATAGGTAGGTAGGTAGATTGATAGATAGAGATAGGTAGATAGGTAGATAGATAGATACAGATAGGTAGGTAGGTAGATATATAGATACAGATAGGTAGGTAGGTAGATTGATAGATAGAGATAGGGAGGTAGGTAGATTGATAGATACAGATAGGTAGGTAGGTAGATAGATAGATACAGATAGGTAGGTAGGTAGATTGATAGAGATAGGTAGGTAGGTAGATTGATAGATAGAGATAGGTAGATAGGTAGATAGATAGATACAGATAGGTAGGTAGGTAGATATATAGATACAGATAGGTAGGTAGGTAGATTGATAGATAGAGATAGGGAGGTAGGTAGATTGATAGATACAGATAGGTAGGTAGGTAGATAGATAGATACAGATAGGTAGGTAGGTAGATTGATAGAGATAGGTAGGTAGGTAGATTGATAGATAGAGATAGGTAGATAGGTAGATAGATACAGATAGGTAGGTAGGTAGATATATAGATACAGATAGGTAGGTAGGTAGATAGATAGATAGAGGTAGGTAGGTAGGTAGATTGATAGATACAGATAGGTAGGTAGGTAGATAGATAGATACAGATAGGTAGGTAGGTAGATTGATAGATAGAGATAGGTAGGTAGGTAGATTGATAGATAGAGATAGGTAGGTAGGTAGATAGATAGATAGAGATAGGTAGGTAGGTAGATAGATACAGATAGGTAGGTAGGTAGATAGATAGAGATAGGTAGGTAGGTAGGTAGATAGATAGATACAGATAAGTAGGTAGGTAGATTGATAGATAGTGATAGGTAGATAGGTAGATAGATAGATACAGATAGGTAGGTAGGTAGATATATAGATACAGATATGTAGGTAGGTAGATAGATAGATAGAGATAGGTAGGTAGGTAGATGTATAGATACAGATATGTAGGTAGGTAGATTGATAGATAGAGATAGGTAGGTAGGTAGATAGATAGATACAGATATGTAGGTAGGTAGATAGATAGATAGAGATAGGTAGGTAGGTAGATAGATAGATAGAGATAGGTAGGTAGGTAGATTGATAGATGGAGATAGATAGGTAGGTAGATAGATAGATAGAGATAGGTAGGTAGGTACGTAGATAGATACAGATAGGTAGGTAGATAGATAAATACAGATAGGTGAGTAGGTAGATAGATAGATAGAGATAGGTAGGTAGGTAGATATATAGATACAGATAGGTAGGTAGGTAGATTGATAGATAGAGATAGGGAGGTAGGTAGATTGATAGATACAGATAGGTAGGTAGGTAGATTGATAGAGATAGGTAGGTAGGTAGATTGATAAATAGAGATAGGTAGATAGGTAGATAGATAGATACAGATAGGTAGGTAGGTAGATATATAGATACAGATAGGTAGGTAGGTAGATTGATAGATAGAGATAGGGAGGTAGGTAGATTGATAGATACAGATAGGTAGGTAGGTAGATAGATAGATACAGATAGGTAGGTAGGTAGATTGATAGAGATAGGTAGGTAGGTAGATTGATAGATAGAGATAGGTAGATAGGTAGATAGATACAGATAGGTAGGTAGGTAGATATATAGATACAGATAGGTAGGTAGGTAGATAGATAGATAGAGGTAGGTAGGTAGGTAGATTGATAGATACAGATAGGTAGGTAGGTAGATAGATAGATACAGATAGGTAGGTAGGTAGATTGATAGATAGAGATAGGTAGGTAGGTAGATTGATAGATAGAGATAGGTAGGTAGGTAGATAGATAGATAGAGATAGGTAGGTAGGTAGATAGATACAGATAGGTAGGTAGGTAGATAGATAGAGATAGGTAGGTAGGTAGGTAGATAGATAGATACAGATAAGTAGGTAGGTAGATTGATAGATAGTGATAGGTAGATAGGTAGATAGATAGATACAGATAGGTAGGTAGGTAGATATATAGATACAGATATGTAGGTAGGTAGATAGATAGATAGAGATAGGTAGGTAGGTAGATATATAGATACAGATATGTAGGTAGGTAGATTGATAGATAGAGATAGGTAGGTAGGTAGATAGATAGATACAGATATGTAGGTAGGTAGATAGATAGATAGAGATAGGTAGGTAGGTAGATAGATAGATAGAGATAGGTAGGTAGGTAGATTGATAGATGGAGATAGATAGGTAGGTAGATAGATAGATAGAGATAGGTAGGTAGGTACGTAGATAGATACAGATAGGTAGGTAGATAGATAAATACAGATAGGTGAGTAGGTAGATAGATAGATAGAGATAGGTAGGTAGGTAGATTGATAGATAGAGATAGGTAGATAGGTAGATAGATAGATACAGATAGGTAGGTAGGTAGATATATAGATACAGATAGGTAGGTAGGTAGATTGATAGATAGAGATAGGGAGGTAGGTAGATTGATAGATACAGATAGGTAGGTAGGTAGATAGATAGATACAGATAGGTAGGTAGGTAGATTGATAGAGATAGGTAGGTAGGTAGATTGATAGATAGAGATAGGTAGATAGGTAGATAGATACAGATAGGTAGGTAGGTAGATATATAGATACAGATAGGTAGGTAGGTAGATAGATAGATAGAGGTAGGTAGGTAGGTAGATTGATAGATACAGATAGGTAGGTAGGTAGATAGATAGATACAGATAGGTAGGTAGGTAGATTGATAGATAGAGATAGGTAGGTAGGTAGATTGATAGATAGAGATAGGTAGGTAGGTAGATAGATAGATAGAGATAGGTAGGTAGGTAGATAGATACAGATAGGTAGGTAGGTAGATAGATAGAGATAGGTAGGTAGGTAGGTAGATAGATAGATACAGATAAGTAGGTAGGTAGATTGATAGATAGTGATAGGTAGATAGGTAGATAGATAGATACAGATAGGTAGGTAGGTAGATATATAGATACAGATATGTAGGTAGGTAGATAGATAGATAGAGATAGGTAGGTAGGTAGATTGATAGATACAGATAGGTAGGTAGGTAGATAGATACAGATAGGTAGGTAGGTAGATTGATAGATAGAGATAGGTAGGTAGGTAGGTAGATAGATACAGATAGGTAGGTAGATAGATAAATACAGATAGGTGGGTAGGTAGATAGATAGATAGAGATAGGTAGGTAGGTAGATTGATAGATAGAGATAGGTAGATAGGTAGATAGGTAGATACAGATAGGTAGGTAGGTAGATATATAGATACAGATATGTAGGTAGGTAGATTGATAGATAGAGATAGGTAGGTAGGTCGATTGATAGATAGAGATAGGTAGGTAGGTAGATTGATAGATACAGATAGGTAGGTAGGTAGATATATAGATACAGATAGGTAGGTAGGTAGATAGATAGATAGAGATAGGTAGGTAGGTAGATTGATAGATAGAGATAGGTAGGTAGGTAGATAGATAGATAGAGATAGGTAGGTAGGTAGATAGATAGATACAGATAGGTAGGTAGGTAGATAGATAGATAGAGATAGGTAGGTAGGTAGATAGATAGATACAGATAGGTAGGTAGGTAGATTGATAGATAGAGATAGCTAGGTAGGTAGGTAGATAGATAGAGATAGGTAGGTAGGTAGATATATAGATACAGATATGTAGGTAGATAGATAAATACAGATAGGTGGGTAGGTAGATAGATAGATAGAGATAGGTAGGTAGGTAGATTGATAGATAGAGATAGGTAGATAGGTAGATAGATAGATACAGATAGGTAGGTAGGTAGGTAGATAGATACAGATAGGTATGTAGGTAGATTGATAGATACAGATAGGTAGGTAGGTAGATAGATAGATACAGATAGGTAGGTAGGTAGATTGATAGATAGAGATAGGTAGGTATGTAGATTGATAGATACAGATAGGTAGGTAGGTAGATAGATAGAGATAGGTAGGTAGGTAGGTAGGTAGATAGATAGAGATAGGTAGGTAGGTAGATTGATAGATACAGATAGGTAGGTAGGTAGATTGATAGATAGAGATAGGTAGGTAGGTAGGTAGATAGATACAGATAGGTAGGTAGATAGATAAATACAGATAGGTGGGTAGGTAGATAGATAGATAGAGATAGGTAGGTAGGCAGGTAGATTGATAGATAGAGATAGGTAGATAGGTAGATAGATAGATACAGATAGGTAGGTAGGTAGATATATAGATACAGATATGTAGGTAGGTAGATAGATAGATAGAGATAGGTAGGTAGGTAGATAGATAGAGATAGGTAGGTAGGTAGATATATAGATACAGATATGTAGGTAGATAGATAAATACAGATAGGTGGGTAGGTAGATAGATAGATAGAGATAGGTAGGTAGGTAGATTGATAGATAGAGATAGGTAGATAGGTAGATAGATAGATACAGATAGGTAGGTAGGTAGATAGATAGATACAGATATGTAGGTAGGTAGATAGATAGAGATAGGTATGTAGGTAGATTGATAGATACAGATAGGTAGGTAGGTAGATAGATAGATACAGATAGGTAGGTAGGTAGATTGATAGATAGAGATAGGTAGGTATGTAGATTGATAGATACAGATAGGTAGGTAGGTAGATAGATAGAGATAGGTAGGTAGGTAGGTAGGTAGATAGATAGAGATAGGTAGGTAGGTAGATTGATAGATACAGATAGGTAGGTAGGTAGATTGATAGATAGAGATAGGTAGGTAGGTAGGTAGATAGATACAGATAGGTAGGTAGATAGATAAATACAGATAGGTGGGTAGGTAGATAGATAGATAGAGATAGGTAGGTAGGCAGGTAGATTGATAGATAGAGATAGGTAGATAGGTAGACAGATAGATACAGATAGGTAGGTAGGTAGGTAGATAGATACAGATAGGTAGGTAGATAGATTGATAGATAGAGATAGGTAGGTAGGTAGGTAGATAGATAGAGATAGGTAGGTAGGCAGATTGATAGATAGAGATAGGTAGGTAGGTAGATTGATAGATACAGATAGGTAGGTAGGTAGATATATAGATACAGATATGTAGGTAGGTAGATAGATAGATAGAGATAGGTAGGTAGGTAGATTGATAGATACAGATAGGTAGGTAGGTAGGTAGATAGATACAGATAGGTAGGTAGGTAGATTGATAGATAGAGATAGGTAGGTAGGTAGGTAGATAGATAGAGATAGGTAGGTAGGCAGATTGATAGATAGAGATAGGTAGGTAGGTAGATTGATAGATACAGATTGGTAGGTAGGTAGATAGATAGAGATAGGTAGGTAGGTAGATAGATAGATAGAGATAGGTAGGTAGGTAGATATATAGATACAGATATGTAGGTAGGTAGATAGATAGATAGATAGATAGAGATAGGTAGGTAGGTAGATTGATAGATACAGATAGGTAGGTAGATAGATAGATAGATACAGATAGGTAGGTAGGTAGATTGATAGATAGAGATAGGTAGGTAGGTAGATTGATAGATACAGATAGGTAGGTAGGTAGATAGATAGATACAGATAGGTAGGTAGGTAGATTGATAGATAGAGATAGGTAGGTAGGTAGATAGATAGATACAGATAGGTAGGTAGGTAGATTGATAGATAGAGATAGGTAGGTAGGTAGGTAAATAGATAGAGATAGGTAGGTAGGTAGATTGATAGATAGAGATAGGTAGGTAGGTAGGTAGATAGATAGAGATAGGTAGGTAGGTAGATTGATAGATACAGATAGGTAGGTAGGTAGATTGATAGATAGAGATAGGTAGGTAGGTAGATTGATAGATAGAGATAGGTAGGTAGGTAGATTGATAGATACAGATAGGTAGGTAGGTAGATATATAGATACAGATAGGTAGGTAGGTAGATAGATAGATAGAGATAGGTAGGTAGGTAGATTGATAGATAGAGATAGGTAGGTAGGTAGGTAGATAGATAGAGATAGGTAGCTAGGTAGATAGATAGATACAGGTAGGTAGGTAGGTAGATAGATAGATAGAGATAGGTAGGTAGGTAGATAGATAGATACAGATAGGTAGGTAGGTAGATTGATAGATAGAGATAGGTAGGTAGGTAGATAGATAGAGATAGGTAGGTAGGTAGATATATAGATACAGATATGTAGGTAGATAGATAAATACAGATACGTGGGTAGGTAGATAGATAGATAGAGATAGGTAGGTAGGTAGATTGATAGATAGAGATAGGTAGATAGGTAGATAGATAGATACAGATAGGTAGGTAGGTAGATAGATAGATACAGATATTTAGGTAGGTAGATAGATAGATAGAGATAGGTATGTAGGTAGATTGATAGATACAGATAGGTAGGTAGGTAGATAGATAGATACAGATAGGTAGGTAGGTAGATTGATAGATAGAGATAGGTAGGTAGGTAGATTGATAGATACAGATAGGTAGGTAGGTAGATAGATAGAGATAGGTAGGTAGGTAGGTAGATAGATAGAGATAGGTGGGTAGGTAGATATATAGATACAGATATGTAGGTAGATATATAAATACAGATAGGTGGGTACGTAGATAGATAGATAGAGATAGGTAGGTAGGTAGATTGATAGATAGAGATAGGTAGATAGGTAGATAGATAGATACAGATAGGTAGGTAGGTAGATATATAGATACAGATAGGTAGGTAGGTAGATAGATAGATAGAGATAGGTAGGTAGGTAGATAGATAGATAAAGATAGGTAGGTAGGTAGATAGATAGATAGATAGAGATAGGTAGGTAGGTAGATTGATAGATAGAGATAGGTAGATAGGTAGATAGATAGATAGAGATAGGTAGGTAGGTAGATTGATAGATACAGATAGGTAGGTAGGTAGATAGATAGATAGATAGATAGAGATAGGTAGGTAGATAGGTAGATAGATAGAGATAGGTAGATAGGTAGATAGATAGATACAGATAGGTAGGTAGGTAGATATATAGATACAGATAGGTAGGTAGGTAGATAGATAGATAGAGATAGGTAGGTAGGTAGATAGATAGATAAAGATAGGTAGGTAGGTAGATAGATAGATAGATAGAGATAGGTAGGTAGGTAGATTGATAGATACAGATAGGTAGGTAGGTAGGTAGATAGATAGAGATAGGTAGGTAGATAGATAGATAGAGATAGGTAGGTAGGTAGATAGATAGATAGAGATAGGTAGGTAGATAGATAGATAGAGATAGGTAGGTAGGTAGATAGATAGATAGAGATAGGTAGGTAGGTAGATATATAGATACAGATAGGTAGGTAGGTAGATAGATAGATAGAGATAGGTAGGTAGGTAGATAGATAGAGATATGTAGGTAGATAGGTAGATAGATACAGATAGGTAGGTAGGTAGATTGATAGATACAGATAGGTAGGTAGGTAGATAGATAGATAGAGATAGGTAGGTAGATAGATAGAGATAGGTAGGTAGGTAGATTTATAGATAGAGATAGGTAGGTAGGTAGATATATAGATACAGATATGAAGGTAGGTAGATAGATAGATAGAGATAGATAGGTAGGTAGATTGATAGATACAGATAGGTAGGTAGGTAGATTGATACATAGAGATAGGTAGGTAGGTAGATTGATAGATAGAGATAGGTAGGTAGGTAGATAGATAGATACAGATAGGTAGGTAGTTAGGTAGATAGATACAGATAGGTAGGTAGATAGATAAATACAGATAGGTAGGTAGTTAGGAAGATAGATACAGATAGGTAGGTAGATAGATAAATACAGATAGGTGGGTAGGTAGATAGATAGATAGAGATAGGTAGGTAGGTAGATTGATAGATAGAGATAGGTAGGTAGGTAGATAGATAGATAGAGATAGGTAGGTAGGTAGATAGATATATAGAGATAGGTAGGTAGGTAGATTGATAGATAGAGATAGGTAGGTAGGTAGGTAGATAGATAGAGATAGGTAGGTAGGTAGATAGATAGATACAGATAGGTAGGTAGGTAGATAGATAGATAGAGATAGGTAGGTAGGTAGATTGATAGATAGAGATAGGTAGGTAGGTAGGAAGATAGATAGAGATAGGTAGGTAGGTAGATTGATAGATAGAGATAGGTAGGTAAGTAGGTAGATAGATACAGATAGGTAGGTAGGTAGATTGATAGATAGAGATAGGTAGGTAGGTAGATAGATAGATAGAGATAGGTAGGTAGGTAGATGGATAGATAGAGATAGGTAGGTAGGTAGATTGATAGATAGAGATAGGTAGGTAGGTAGGTAGATAGATAGAGATAGGTAGGTAGGTAGATAGATAGATAGAGATAGGTAGGTAGGTAGATAGATAGAGATAAGTAGGTAGGTAGATTGATAGATAGAGATAGGTAGGTATGTAGATAGATACAGATAGGTAGGTAGGTAGATTGATAGATACAGATAGGTAGGTAGGTAGATTGATAGATAGAGATAGGTAGATAGATAGATACAGATAGGTAGGTAGGTAGATATATAGATACAGATATGTAGGTAGGTAGATAGATAGATAGAGATAGGTAGGTAGATAGATAGAGATAGGTAGGTAGGTAGATAGATAGATAGAGATAGGTAGGTAGGTAGATATATAGATACAGATATGTAGGTAGGTAGATTGATAGATAGAGATAGGTAGGTAGGTAGATAGATAGATAGAGATAGGTAGGTATGTAGATAGATAGATACAGATAGGTAGGTAGGTAGATTGATAGAGATAGGTAGGTAGGTAGATAAATAGATAGAGATAGGTAGGTAGGTAGATAGATAGATAGAGATAGGTAGGTAGGTAGATTGATAGATACAGATAGGTAGGTAGGTAGATATATAGATACAGATAGGTAGGTAGGTAGATAGATAGAGATAGGTAGGTAGGTAGATAGATAGATAGATAGAGATAGGTAGGTAGGTAGATAGATAGATAGAGATAGGTAGGTAGGTAGATTGATAGATAGAGATAGGTAGATAGGTAGATAGATAGATACAGATAGGTAGGTAGGTAGATAGATAGATACAGATAGGTAGGTAGGTAGATAGATAGGTACAGATAGGTAGGTAGGTAGATAGATAGATAGAGATAGGTAGGTAGATAGATAGAGATAGGTAGGTAGGTAGATTTATAGATAGAGATAGGTAGGTAGGTAGATATATAGATACAGATATGAAGGTAGGTAGATAGATAGATAGAGATAGATAGGTAGGTAGATTGATAGATACAGATAGGTAGGTAGGTAGATAGATAGATAGAGATAGGTAGGTAGGTAGATTGATAGATAGAGATAGGTAGGTAGGTAGGTAGATAGATACAGATAGGTAGGTAGGTAGATAGATAGATAGAGATAGGTAGGTAGGTAGATTGATAGATAGAGATAGGTAGGTAGGTAGGTAGATAGATAGAGATAGGTAGGTAGGTAGATAGATAGATACAGATAGGTAGGTAGGTAGATAGATAGATAGAGATAGGTAGGTAGGTAGATTGATAGATAGAGATAGGTAGGTAGGTAGGTAGATAGATAGAGATAGGTAGGTAGGTAGGTAGATAGATAGAGATAGGTAGGTAGTTAGGTAGATAGATACAGATAGGTAGGTAGATAGATATATACAGATAGGTGGGTAGGTAGATAGATAGATAGAGATAGGTAGGTAGGTAGGTAGATAGATAGAGATAAGTAGGTAGGTAGATTGATAGATAGAGATAGGTAGGTAGGTAGATAGATACAGATAGGTAGGTAGGTAGATTGATAGATACAGATAGGTAGGTAGATAGATTGATAGGTAGAGATAGGTAGGTAGGTAGGTAGATAGATAGAGATAGGTAGGTAGTTAGGTAGATAGATACAGATAGGTAGGTAGATAGATATATACAGATAGGTGGGTAGGTAGATAGATAGATAGAGATAGGTAGGTAGGTAGATAGATAGATACAGATAGGTAGGTAGGTAGATATATAGATACAGATATGTAGGTATGTAGATAGATAGATAGAGATAGGTGGGTAGATAGATAGAAATAGGTAGGTAGGTAGATAGATAGATGGAGATAGGTAGGTAGGTAGATATATAGATACAGATATGTAGGTAGGTAGATAGATAGATAGAGATAGGTAGGTAGGTAGAATGATAGATACAGATAGGTAGGTAGGTAGATTGATAGATAGAGATAGGTAGGTAGGTAGGTAGATAGATAGAGATAGGTAGGTAGGTAGATTGATAGATACAGATAGGTAGGTAGGTAGATTGATAGATAAAGATAGGTAGGTAGGTAGATAGATAGATAGAGATAGGTAGGTAGGTAGATTGATAGATACAGATAGGTAGGTAGGTAGATTGATAGATAGAGATAGGTAGGTAGGTAGATAGATAGATAGAGATAGGTAGGTAGGTAGGTAGATAGATACAGATAGGTAGGTAGATAGATAAATACAGATATGTGGGTAGGTAGATAGATAGATAGAGATAGGTAGGTAGGTAGATTGATAGATAGAGATAGGTAGGTAGGTAGATAGATAGATAGAGATAGGTAGGTAGGTAGGTAGATAGATACAGATAGGTAGGTAGATAGATAAATTCAGATAGGTGGGTAGGTAGATAGATAGATAGAGATAGGTAGGTAGGTAGATTGATAGATAGAGATAGGTAGATAGGTAGATAGATAGATACAGATAGGTAGGTAGGTAGATATATAGATACAGATAGGTAGGTAGGTAGATAGATAGATAGAGATAGGTAGGTAGGTAGATAGATAGATAGAGATAGGTAGGTAGGTAGATAGATAGATAGAGATAGGTAGGTAGGTAGATTGATAGATAGAGATAGGTAGATAGGTAGATAGATAGATACAGATAGGTAGGTAGGTAGATTGATAGATAGAGATAGGTAGGTAGGTAGATAGATAGATAGAGATAGGTAGGTAGGTAGATTGATAGATAGGGATAGGTAGGTAGGTAGGTAGGTAGATAGATAGAGATAGGTAGGTAGGTAGATAGATAGAGAGAGAGAGGTAGGTAGGTAGATAGATAGATAGATAGATATAGTTAGGTAGGTAGATTGATAGATAGAGATAGGTAGGTAGGTAGGTAGATAGATAGAGATAGGTAGGTACGTAGATTGATAGATAGAGATAGGTAGGTAGGTAGATTGATAGATACAGATAGGTAGGTAGGTAGATAGATAGATACAGATAGGTAGGTAGGTAGATTGATAGATAGAGATAGGTAGGTAGGTAGATTGATAGATAGAGATAGGTAGATAGGTAGATAGATAGATACAGATAGGTAGGTAGGTAGATATATAGATAGAGATATGTAGGTAGGTAGATAGATAGATAGAGATAGGTAGGTAGGTAGATAGATAGATAGAGATAGGTAGGTAGGTAGATAGATAGATAGATAGAGATAGGTAGGTAGGTAGATTGATAGATAGAGATAGGTAGGTAGGTAGGTAGATAGGTAGAGATAGGTAGGTAGGTAGATAGATAGATAGAGATAGGTAGGTAGGTAGATTGATAGATAGAGATAAGTAGGTAGGTAGGTAGATAGATAGAGATAAGTAGGTAGGTAGATTGATAGAGATAGGTAGGTAGGTAGATAGATACAGATAGGTAGGTAGGTAGATTGATAGATACAGATAGGTAGGTAGATAGATTGATAGATAGAGATAGGTAGGTAGGTAGGTAGATAGATAGAGATAGGTAGGTAGTTAGGTAGATAGATACAGATAGGTAGGTAGATAGATATATACAGATAGGTGGATAGGTAGATAGATAGATAGAGATAGGTAGATAGGTAGATTGATAGATAGAGATAGGTAGATAGGTAGATATATAGATACAGATAGGTAGGTAGGTAGATATATAGATACAGATATGTAGGTAGGTAGATAGATAGATAGAGATAGGTAGGTAGATAGATACAGATAGGTAGGTAGGTAGATTGATAGATAGAGATAGGTAGGTAGGTAGATAGATAGATAGAGATAGGTAGGTAGGTAGGTAGATAGATACAGATAGGTAGGTAGATAGATAAATACAGATATGTGGGTAGGTAGATAGATAGATAGAGATAGGTAGGTAGGTAGATTGATAGATAGAGATAGGTAGGTAGGTAAGTAGATAGATAGACATAGGTAGGTAGTTAGGTAGATAGATACAGATAGGTAGGTAGATAGATATATACAGATAGGTGGGTAGGTAGATAGATAGAGATAGGTGGGTAGGTAGATTGATAGATAGAGATAGGTAGATAGGTAGATAGATAGATACAGATAGGTAGGTAGGTAGATATATAGATACAGATATGTAGGTAGGTAGATAGATAGATAGAGATAGGTAGGTAGGTAGATAGATAGATAGAGATAGGTAGGTAGGTAGATAGATAGATAGAGATAGGTAGGTAGGTAGATTGATAGAGATAGGTAGGTAGGTAGATAGATAGATAGAGATAGGTAGGTAGGTAGATTGATAGATACAGATAGGTAGGTAGGTAGATTGATAGATAGAGATAGGTAGGTAGGTAGTTAGATAGATAGAGATAGGTAGGTAGGTAGATTGATAGATACAGATAGGTAGGTAGGTAGATTGATAGATAGAGATAGGTAGGTAGGTAGATAGATAGACAGAGATAGGTAGGTAGGTAGGTAGATAGATACAGATAGGTAGGTAGATAGATAAATACAGATATGTGGGTAGGTAGATAGCTAGATAGAGATAGGTAGGTAGGTAGATTGATAGATACAGATAGGTAGGTAGGTAGATTGATAGATAGAGATAGGTAGGTAGGTAGATAGATAGAGATAGGTAGGTAGGTAGATTGATAGATAGGGATAGGTAGGTAGGTAGGTAGATAGATAGAGATAGGTAGGTAGGTAGATAGATAGATAGAGAGCGGTAGGTAGGTAGATAGATAGATAGAGATAGTTAGGTAGGTAGATTGATAGATAGAGATAGGTAGGTAGGTAGGTAGATAGATAGAGATAGGTAGGTAGGTAGATTGATAGATAGAGATAGGTAGGTACGTAGATTGATAGATACAGATAGGTAGGTAGGTAGATAGATAGATACAGATAGGTAGGTAGGTAGATTGATAGATAGAGATAGGTAGGTAGGTAGATTGATAGATAGAGATAGGTAGATAGGTAGATAGATAGATACAGATAGGTAGGTAGGTAGATATATAGATACAGATATGTAGGTAGGTAGATAGATAGATAGAGATAGGTAGGTAGGTAGATTGATAGATACAGATAGGTAGGTAGGTAGATAGATAGATACAGATAGGTAGGTAGGTAGATTGATACATAGAGATAGGTAGGTAGGTAGATAGATAGAGATAGGTAGGTAGGTAGGTAGATAGATACATATAGGTAGGTAGGTAGATAGATAGAGATAGGTAGGTAGGTAGGTAGATAGATAGATACAGATAGGTAGTTAGGTAGATATATAGATACAGATATGTAGGTAGGTAGATAGATAGATAGAGATAGGTAGGTAGGTAGATTGATAGATACAGATAGGTAGGTAGGTAGATAGATACAGATAGGTAGGTAGGTAGATTGATAGATACAGATAGGTAGGTAGGTAGATTGATAGATAGAGATAGGTAGGTAGGTAGGTAGATAGATACAGATAGGTAGGTAGATAGATAAATACAGATAGGTGGGTAGGTAGATAGATAGATAGAGATAGGTAGGTAGGTAGATTGATAGATAGAGATAGGTAGATAGGTAGATAGATAGATACAGATAGGTAGGTAGGTAGATATATAGATACAGATATGTAGGTAGGTAGATAGATAGATAGAGATAGGTAGGTAGATAGATTGATAGATAGAGATAGGTAGATAGGTAGATAGATAGATACAGATAGGTAGGTAGGTAGATATATAGATACAGATATGTAGGTAGGTAGATAGATAGATAGAGATATGTAGGTAGGTAGATAGATAGATAGAGATAGGTAGGTAGGTAGATTGATAGATACAGATAGGTAGGTAGGTAGATAGATAGATACAGATAGGTAGGTAGGTAGATTGATAGATAGAGATAGGTAGGTAGGTAGATTGATAGATAGAGATAGGTAGGTAGGTAGATAGATAGATAGAGATAGGTAGGTAGGTAGGTAGATAGATACATATAGGTAGGTAGGTAGATAGATAGAGATAGGTAGGTAGGTAGGTAGATAGATAGATAGAGATAGGTAGGTAGGTAGATTGATAGATAGTGATAGGTAGATAGGTAGATTGATAGATAGAGATAGGTAGGTAGGTAGATTGATAGATACAGATAGGTAGGTAGGTAGATAGATAGAGATAGGTAGGTAGGTAGATTGATAGATAGAGATAGGTAGATAGGTAGATAGATAGATACAGATAGGTAGGTAGGTAGATTGATAGATAGAGATAGGTAGGTAGGTAGATAGATAGATAGAGATAGGTAGGTAGGTAGATTGATAGATAGGGATAGGTAGGTAGGTAGGTAGATAGATAGAGATAGGTAGGTAGGTAGATAGATAGATAGAGAGAGGTAGGTAGGTAGATAGATAGATAGAGATAGGTAGGTAGATTGATAGATAGAGATAGGTAGGTAGGTAGGTAGGTAGATAGATAGAGATAGGTAGGTAGGTAGATTGATAGATAGAGATAGGTAGGTACGTAGATTGATAGATACAGATAGGTAGGTAGGTAGATAGATAGATACAGATAGGTAGGTAGGTAGATTTATAGATAGAGATAGGTAGGTAGGTAGATTGATAGATAGAGATAGGTAGATAGGTAGATAGATAGATACAGATAGGTAGGTAGGTAGATATATAGATACAGATATGTAGGTAGGTAGATAGATAGATAGAGATAGGTAGGTAGGTAGATTGATAGATAGGGATAGGTAGGTAGGTAGGTAGGTAGATAGATAGAGATAGGTAGGTAGGTAGATAGATAGAGAGAGAGAGGTAGGTAGGTAGATAGATAGATAGATAGATATAGTTAGGTAGGTAGATTGATAGATAGAGATAGGTAGGTAGGTAGGTAGATAGATAGAGATAGGTAGGTACGTAGATTGATAGATAGAGATAGGTAGGTAGGTAGATTGATAGATACAGATAGGTAGGTAGGTAGATAGATAGATACAGATAGGTAGGTAGGTAGATTGATAGATAGAGATAGGTAGGTAGGTAGATTGATAGATAGAGATAGGTAGATAGGTAGATAGATAGATACAGATAGGTAGGTAGGTAGATATATAGATAGAGATATGTAGGTAGGTAGATAGATAGATAGAGATAGGTAGGTAGGTAGATAGATAGATAGAGATAGGTAGGTAGGTAGATAGATAGATAGAGATAGGTAGGTAGGTAGATTGATAGATAGAGATAGGTAGGTAGGTAGGTAGATAGGTAGAGATAGGTAGGTAGGTAGATAGATAGATAGAGATAGGTAGGTAGGTAGATTGATAGATAGAGATAAGTAGGTAGGTAGGTAGATAGATAGAGATAAGTAGGTAGGTAGATTGATAGAGATAGGTAGGTAGGTAGATAGATACAGATAGGTAGGTAGGTAGATTGATAGATACAGATAGGTAGGTAGATAGATTGATAGATAGAGATAGGTAGGTAGGTAGGTAGATAGATAGAGAGAGGTAGGTAGTTAGGTAGATAGATACAGATAGGTAGGTAGATAGATATATACAGATAGGTGGGTAGGTAGATAGATAGATAGAGATAGGTAGATAGGTAGATTGATAGATAGAGATAGGTAGATAGGTAGATATATAGATACAGATAGGTAGGTAGGTAGATATATAGATACAGATATGTAGGTAGGTAGATAGATAGATAGAGATAGGTAGGTAGATAGATACAGATAGGTAGGTAGGTAGATTGATAGATAGAGATAGGTAGGTAGGTAGATAGATAGATAGAGATAGGTAGGTAGGTAGGTAGATAGATACAGATAGGTAGGTAGATAGATAAATACAGATATGTGGGTAGGTAGATAGATAGATAGAGATAGGTAGGTAGGTAGATTGATAGATAGAGATAGGTAGGTAGGTAAGTAGATAGATAGAGATAGGTAGGTAGTTAGGTAGATAGATACAGATAGGTAGTTAGATAGATATATACAGATAGGTGGGTAGGTAGATAGATAGAGATAGGTAGGTAGGTAGATTGATAGATAGAGATAGGTAGATAGGTAGATAGATAGATACAGATAGGTAGGTAGGTAGATATATAGATACAGATATGTAGGTAGGTAGATAGATAGATAGAGATAGGTAGGTAGGTAGATAGATAGATAGAGATAGGTAGGTAGGTAGATAGATAGATAGAGATAGGTAGGTAGGTAGATTGATAGATAGAGATAGGTAGGTAGGTAGATAGATAGATAGAGATAGGTAGGTAGGTAGATTGATAGATACAGATAGGTAGGTAGGTAGATTGATAGATAGAGATAGGTAGGTAGGTAGTTAGATAGATAGAGATAGGTAGGTAGGTAGATTGATAGATACAGATAGGTAGGTAGGTAGATTGATAGATAGAGATAGGTAGGTAGGTAGATAGATAGACAGAGATAGGTAGGTAGGTAGGTAGATAGATACAGATAGGTAGGTAGATAGATAAATACAGATATGTGGGTAGGTAGATAGCTAGATAGAGATAGGTAGGTAGGTAGATTGATAGATACAGATAGGTAGGTAGGTAGATTGATAGATAGAGATAGGTAGGTAGGTAGATAGATAGAGATAGGTAGGTAGGTAGATTGATAGATAGGGATAGGTAGGTAGGTAGGTAGATAGATAGAGATAGGTAGGTAGGTAGATAGATAGATAGAGAGCGGTAGGTAGGTAGATAGATAGATAGAGATAGTTAGGTAGGTAGATTGATAGATAGAGATAGGTAGGTAGGTAGGTAGATAGATAGAGATAGGTAGGTAGGTAGATTGATAGATAGAGATAGGTAGGTACGTAGATTGATAGATACAGATAGGTAGGTAGGTAGATAGATAGATACAGATAGGTAGGTAGGTAGATTGATAGATAGAGATAGGTAGGTAGGTAGATTGATAGATAGAGATAGGTAGATAGGTAGATAGATAGATACAGATAGGTAGGTAGGTAGATATATAGATACAGATATGTAGGTAGGTAGATAGATAGATAGAGATAGGTAGGTAGGTAGATTGATAGATACAGATAGGTAGGTAGGTAGATAGATAGATACAGATAGGTAGGTAGGTAGATTGATAGATAGAGATAGGTAGGTAGGTAGATAGATAGATAGAGATAGGTAGGTAGGTAGGTAGATAGATACATATAGGTAGGTAGGTAGATAGATAGAGATAGGTAGGTAGGTAGGTAGATAGATAGATACAGATAGGTAGTTAGGTAGATATATAGATACAGATATGTAGGTAGGTAGATAGATAGATAGAGATAGGTAGGTAGGTAGATTGATAGATACAGATAGGTAGGTAGGTAGATAGATACAGATAGGTAGGTAGGTAGATTGATAGATACAGATAGGTAGGTAGGTAGATTGATAGATAGAGATAGGTAGGTAGGTAGGTAGATAGATACAGATAGGTAGGTAGATAGATAAATACAGATAGGTGGGTAGGTAGATAGATAGATAGAGATAGGTAGGTAGGTAGATTGATAGATAGAGATAGGTAGATAGGTAGATAGATAGATACAGATAGGTAGGTAGGTAGATATATAGATACAGATATGTAGGTAGGTAGATAGATAGATAGAGATAGGTAGGTAGATAGATTGATAGATAGAGATAGGTAGATAGGTAGATAGATAGATACAGATAGGTAGGTAGGTAGATATATAGATACAGATATGTAGGTAGGTAGATAGATAGATAGAGATATGTAGGTAGGTAGATAGATAGATAGAGATAGGTAGGTAGGTAGATTGATAGATACAGATAGGTAGGTAGGTAGATAGATAGATACAGATAGGTAGGTAGGTAGATTGATAGATAGAGATAGGTAGGTAGGTAGATTGATAGATAGAGATAGGTAGGTAGGTAGATAGATAGATAGAGATAGGTAGGTAGGTAGGTAGATAGATACATATAGGTAGGTAGGTAGATAGATAGAGATAGGTAGGTAGGTAGGTAGATAGATAGATAGAGATAGGTAGGTAGGTAGATTGATAGATAGTGATAGGTAGATAGGTAGATTGATAGATAGAGATAGGTAGGTAGGTAGATTGATAGATACAGATAGGTAGGTAGGTAGATAGATAGATAGAGATAGGTAGGTAGGTAGATTGATAGATAGAGATAGGTAGATAGGTAGATAGATAGATACAGATAGGTAGGTAGGTAGATTGATAGATAGAGATAGGTAGGTAGGTAGATAGATAGATAGAGATAGGTAGGTAGGTAGATTGATAGATAGGGATAGGTAGGTAGGTAGGTAGATAGATAGAGATAGGTAGGTAGGTAGATAGATAGATAGAGAGAGGTAGGTAGGTAGATAGATAGATAGAGATAGGTAGGTAGATTGATAGATAGAGATAGGTAGGTAGGTAGGTAGGTAGATAGATAGAGATAGGTAGGTAGGTAGATTGATAGATAGAGATAGGTAGGTACGTAGATTGATAGATACAGATAGGTAGGTAGGTAGATAGATAGATACAGATAGGTAGGTAGGTAGATTTATAGATAGAGATAGGTAGGTAGGTAGATTGATAGATAGAGATAGGTAGATAGGTAGATAGATAGATACAGATAGGTAGGTAGGTAGATATATAGATACAGATATGTAGGTAGGTAGATAGATAGATAGAGATAGGTAGGTAGGTAGATTGATAGATAGAGATAAGTAGGTAGGTAGATAGATAGATACAGATAGGTAGGTAGGTAGATTGATAGATAGAGATAGGTAGGTAGGTAGATTGATAGATAGAGATAGGTAGGTAGGTAGATAGATAGATAGAGATAGGTAGGTAGGTAGGTAGATAGATACATATAGGTAGGTAGGTAGATAGATAGAGATAGGTAGGTAGGTAGGTAGATAGATAGATAAAGATAGGTAGGTAGGTAGATGTATAGATACAGATATGTAGGTAGGTAGATAGATAGATAGAGATAGGTAGGTAGGTAGATTGATAGATACAGATAGGTAGGTAAGTAGATAGATACAGATAGGTAGGTAGGTAGATTGATAGATACAGATAGGTAGGTAGGTAGATTGATAGATAGAGATAGGTAGGTAGGTAGGTAGATAGATACAGATAGGTAGGTAGATAGATAAATACAGATAGGTGGGTAGATAGATAGATAGATAGATAGAGATAGGTAGGTAGGTAGATTGATAGATAGAGATAGGTAGATAGATAGATACAGATAGGTAGGTAGGTAGATATATAGATACAGATATGTAGGTAGGTTGATAGATAGATAGAGATAGGTAGGTAGATAGATTGATAGATACAGATAGGTAGGTAGGTAGGTAGATAGATACAGATAGGTAGGTAGGTAGATTGATAGATAGAGATAGGTAGGTAGGTAGGTAGATAGATAGAGATAGGTAGGTAGGTAGATTGATAGATACAGATAGGTAGGTAGGAAGATAGATAGATAGAGATAGGTAGGTAGATAGATAGATAGAGATAGGTAGGTAGGTAGATAGATAGATAGAGATAGGTTGGTAGGTAGATATATAGATACAGATATGTAGGTAGGTAGATAGATAGATAGAGATAGGTAGCTAGGTAGATAGATAGATACAGATAGGTAGGTAGATTGATAGATAGAGATAGGTAGGTAGGTAGATTGATAGATACAGATAGGTAGGTAGGTAGATAGATAGATACAGATAGGTAGGTAGATTGATAGATAGAGATAGGTAGGTAGGTAGGTAGGTAGATAGAGATAGGTAGGTAGGTAGGTAGATAGATACAGATAGGTAGGTAGATAGATAAATACAGATAGGTGGGTAGGTAGATAGATAGATAGAGATAGGTAGGTAGGTAGATTGATAGATAGAGATGGGTAGGTAGGTAGATTGATAGATACAGATAGGTAGGTAGGTAGGTAGATAGATACAGATAGGTAGGTAGATTGATAGATAGAGATAGGTAGGTAGGTAGGTAGATAGATAGAGATAGGTAGGTAGGTAGATAGATACAGATAGGTAGGTAGATAGATAAATACAGATAGGTGGGTAGGTAGATAGATAGATAGAGATAGGTAGGTAGGTAGATTGATAGATAGAGATAGGTAGATAGATAGATACAGATAGGTAGGTAGGTAGATATATAGATACAGATATGTAGGTAGGTTGATAGATAGATAGAGATAGGTAGGTAGATAGATTGATAGATACAGATAGGTAGGTAGGTAGGTAGATAGATACAGATAGGTAGGTAGGTAGATTGATAGATAGAGATAGGTAGGTAGGTAGGTAGATAGATAGAGATAGGTAGGTAGGTAGATTGATAGATACAGATAGGTAGGTAGGTAGATAGATAGATAGAGATAGGTAGGTAGATAGATAGATAGAGATAGGTAGGTAGGTAGATAGATAGATAGAGATAGGTTGGTAGGTAGATATATAGATACAGATATGTAGGTAGGTAGATAGATAGATAGAGATAGGTAGCTAGGTAGATAGATAGATACAGATAGGTAGGTAGATTGATAGATAGAGATAGGTAGGTAGGTAGATTGATAGATACAGATAGGTAGGTAGGTAGATAGATAGATACAGATAGGTAGGTAGATTGATAGATAGAGATAGGTAGGTAGGTAGGTAGGTAGATAGATAGAGATAGGTAGGTAGGTAGGTAGATAGATACAGATAGGTAGGTAGATAGATAAATACAGATAGGTGGGTAGGTAGATAGATAGATAGAGATAGGTAGGTAGGTAGATTGATAGATAGAGATGGGTAGGTAGGTAGATTGATAGATACAGATAGGTAGGTAGGTAGGTAGATAGATACAGATAGGTAGGTAGATTGATAGATAGAGATAGGTAGGTAGGTAGGTAGATAGATAGAGATAGGTAGGTAGGTAGGTAGATAGATACAGATAGGTAGGTAGATAGATAAATACAGATAGGTGGGTAGGTAGATAGATAGATAGAGATAGGTAAGTAGGTAGATATATAGATACAGATATGTAGGTAGGTAGATAGATAGATAGAGATAGGTAGGTAGGTAGATTGATAGATACAGATAGGTAGGTAAGTAGATAGATACAGATAGGTAGGTAGGTAGATATATAGATACAGATATGTAGGTAGGTAGATAGATAGATAGAGATAGGTAGGTAGGTAGATTGATAGATAGAGATAAGTAGGTAGGTAGATAGATAGATACAGATAGGTAGGTAGGTAGATTGATAGATAGAGATAGGTAGGTAGGTAGATTGATAGATAGAGATAGGTAGGTAGGTAGATAGATAGATAGAGATAGGTAGGTAGGTAGGTAGATAGATACATATAGGTAGGTAGGTAGATAGATAGAGATAGGTAGGTAGGTAGGTAGATAGATAGATAAAGATAGGTAGGTAGGTAGATGTATAGATACAGATATGTAGGTAGGTAGATAGATAGATAGAGATAGGTAGGTAGGTAGATTGATAGATACAGATAGGTAGGTAAGTAGATAGATACAGATAGGTAGGTAGGTAGATTGATAGATACAGATAGGTAGGTAGGTAGATTGATAGATAGAGATAGGTAGGTAGGTAGGTAGATAGATACAGATAGGTAGGTAGATAGATAAATACAGATAGGTGGGTAGATAGATAGATAGATAGATAGAGATAGGTAGGTAGGTAGATTGATAGATAGAGATAGGTAGATAGATAGATACAGATAGGTAGGTAGGTAGATATATAGATACAGATATGTAGGTAGGTTGATAGATAGATAGAGATAGGTAGGTAGATAGATTGATAGATACAGATAGGTAGGTAGGTAGGTAGATAGATACAGATAGGTAGGTAGGTAGATTGATAGATAGAGATAGGTAGGTAGGTAGGTAGATAGATAGAGATAGGTAGGTAGGTAGATTGATAGATACAGATAGGTAGGTAGGTAGATAGATAGATAGAGATAGGTAGGTAGATAGATAGATAGAGATAGGTAGGTAGGTAGATAGATAGATAGAGATAGGTTGGTAGGTAGATATATAGATACAGATATGTAGGTAGGTAGATAGATAGATAGAGATAGGTAGCTAGGTAGATAGATAGATACAGATAGGTAGGTAGATTGATAGATAGAGATAGGTAGGTAGGTAGATTGATAGATACAGATAGGTAGGTAGGTAGATAGATAGATACAGATAGGTAGGTAGATTGATAGATAGAGATAGGTAGGTAGGTAGGTAGGTAGGTAGATAGAGATAGGTAGGTAGGTAGGTAGATAGATACAGATAGGTAGGTAGATAGATAAATACAGATAGGTGGGTAGGTAGATAGATAGATAGAGATAGGTAGGTAGGTAGATTGATAGATAGAGATGGGTAGGTAGGTAGATTGATAGATACAGATAGGTAGGTAGGTAGGTAGATAGATACAGATAGGTAGGTAGATTGATAGATAGAGATAGGTAGGTAGGTAGGTAGATAGATAGAGATAGGTAGGTAGGTAGATAGATACAGATAGGTAGGTAGATAGATAAATACAGATAGGTGGGTAGGTAGATAGATAGATAGAGATAGGTAGGTAGGTAGATTGATAGATAGAGATAGGTAGATAGATAGATACAGATAGGTAGGTAGGTAGATATATAGATACAGATATGTAGGTAGGTTGATAGATAGATAGAGATAGGTAGGTAGATAGATTGATAGATACAGATAGGTAGGTAGGTAGGTAGATAGATACAGATAGGTAGGTAGGTAGATTGATAGATAGAGATAGGTAGGTAGGTAGGTAGATAGATAGAGATAGGTAGGTAGGTAGATTGATAGATACAGATAGGTAGGTAGGTAGATAGATAGATAGAGATAGGTAGGTAGATAGATAGATAGAGATAGGTAGGTAGGTAGATAGATAGATAGAGATAGGTTGGTAGGTAGATATATAGATACAGATATGTAGGTAGGTAGATAGATAGATAGAGATAGGTAGCTAGGTAGATAGATAGATACAGATAGGTAGGTAGATTGATAGATAGAGATAGGTAGGTAGGTAGATTGATAGATACAGATAGGTAGGTAGGTAGATAGATAGATACAGATAGGTAGGTAGATTGATAGATAGAGATAGGTAGGTAGGTAGGTAGGTAGATAGATAGAGATAGGTAGGTAGGTAGATAGATACAGATAGGTAGGTAGATAGATAAATACAGATAGGTGGGTAGGTAGATAGATAGATAGAGATAGGTAGGTAGGTAGATTGATAGATAGAGATGGGTAGGTAGGTAGATTGATAGATACAGATAGGTAGGTAGGTAGGTAGATAGATACAGATAGGTAGGTAGATTGATAGATAGATAGAGATAGGTAGGTAGGTAGGTAGATAGATAGAGATAGGTAGGTAGGTAGGTAGATAGATACAGATAGGTAGGTAGATAGATAAATACAGATAGGTGGGTAGGTAGATAGATAGATAGAGATAGGTAAGTAGGTAGATATATAGATACAGATATGTAGGTAGGTAGATAGATAGATAGAGATAGGTAGGTAGGTAGATAGATAGATACAGATATGTAGGTAGATTGATAGATAGAGATAGGTAGGTAGGTAGATTGATAGATACAGATAGGTAGGTAGATTGATAGATAGAGATAGGCAGGTAGGTAGGTAGATAGATAGAGATAGGTAGGTAGGTAGGTAGATAGATACAGATAGGTAGGTAGATAGATAAATACAGATAGGTGGGTAGGTAGATAGATAGATAGAGATAGGTAGGTAGGTAGATTGATAGATACAGATAGGTAGGTAGGTAGATAGATAGGTAGGTAGGTAGATTGATAGAGATAGGTAGGTAGGTAGATAGATAGAGATAGGTAGGTAGGTAGATAGATAGAGATAGGTAGATAGGTAGATAGATAGATACAGGCAGGTAGGTAGGTAGATATATAGATACAGATAGGTAGGTAGGTAGATAGATAGATACAGATAGGTAGGTAGGTAGATTGATAGATAGAGATAGGTAGGTAGGTAGATAGAGATAGGTAGGTAGGTAGATAGATATATAGAGATAGGTAGGTAGGTAGATTGATAGATAGAGATAGGTAGGTAGGTAGGTAGATAGATAGAGATAGGTAGGTAGGTAGATAGATAGATAAAGATAGGTAGGTAGGTAGATAGATAGATAGAGATAGGTAGGTAGGTAGATTGATAGATAGAGATAGGTAGGTAGGTAGGAAGATAGATAGAGATAGGTAGGTAGGTAGATTGATAGATAGAGATAGGTAGGTAAGTAGGTAGATAGATACAGATAGGTAGGTAGGTAGATTGATAGATAGAGATAGGTAGGTAGGTAGATAGATAGATAGAGATAGGTAGGTAGGTAGATAGATAGATAGAGATAGGTAGGTAGGTAGATTGATAGATAGAGATAGGTAGGTAGGTAGGTAGATAGATAGAGATAGGTAGGTAGGTAGATAGATAGATAGAGATAGGTAGGTAGGTAGATAGATAGATAGATAGAGATAGGTAGGTAGGTAGGTAGATAGATAGAGATAAGTAGGTAGGTAGATTGATAGATAGAGTTAGGTAGGTAGGTAGATAGATACAGATAGGTAGGTAGGTAGATTGATAGATACAGATAGGTAGGTAGGTAGATTGATAGATAGAGATAGGTAGATAGATAGATACAGATAGGTAGGTAGGTAGATATATAGATACAGATATGTAGGTAGGTAGATAGATAGATACAGATAGGTAGGTAGATTGATAGAGATAGGTAGGTAGGTAGATAGATAGATAGAGATAGGTAGGTAGGTAGATATATAGATACAGATATGTAGGTAGGTAGATTGATAGATAGAGATAGGTAGGTAGGTAGATAGATAGATAGAGATAGGTAGGTATGTAGATAGATAGATACAGATAGGTAGGTAGGTAGATTGATAGATAGAGATAGGTAGGTAGGTAGATAGATAGATAGAGATAGGTAGGTAGGTAGATAGATAGATAGAGATAGGTAGGTAGGTAGATTGATAGATACAGATACGTAGGTAGGTAGATATATAGATACAGATAGGTAGGTAGGTAGATAGATAGATAGAGATAGGTTGGTAGGTAGATAGATAGATAGAGATAGGTAGGTATGTAGATAGATAGATAGAGATAGGTAGGTAGGTAGATTGATAGATAGAGATAGGTAGATAGGTAGATAGATAGATACAGATAGGTAGGTAGGTAGATTGATAGAGATAGGTAGGTAGGTAGATAGATAGATAGAGATAGGTAGGTAGGTAGATTGATAGATAGGGATAGGTAGGTAGGTAGGTAGATAGATAGAGATAGGTAGGTAGGTAGATAGATAGATAGAGAGAGGTAGGTAGGTAGATAGATAGATAGAGATAGTTAGGTAGGTAGATTGATAGATAGAGATAGGTAGGTAGGTAGGTAGATAGATAGAGATAGGTAGGTACGTAGATTGATAGATAGAGATAGGTAGGTAGGTAGATTGATAGATACAGATAGGTAGGTAGGTAGATAGATAGATACAGATAGGTAGGTAGGTAGATAGATAGATAGAGATAGGTAGGTAGGTAGATTGATAGATAGAGATAGGTAGGTAGGTAGGTAGATAGATAGAGATAGGTAGGTAGGTAGATAGATAGGTACAGATAGGTAGGTAGGTAGATAGATAGATAGAGATAGGTAGGTAGGTAGATTGATAGATAGAGATAGGTAGGTAGGTAGGTAGATAGATAGAGATAGGTAGGTAGGTAGGTAGATAGATAGAGATAGGTAGGTAGTTAGGTAGATAGATACAGATAGGTAGGTAGATAGATATATACAGATAGGTGGGTAGGTAGATAGATAGATAGAGATAGGTAGGTAGGTAGATTGATAGATACAGATAGGTAGGTAGGTAGATATATAGATACAGATAGGTAGGTAGGTAGATAGATAGATAGAGATAGGTAGGTAGGTAGATAGATAGATAGAGATAGGTAGGTAGGTAGATAGATAGATAGAGATAGTTAGGTAGGTAGATTGATAGATAGGGATAGGTAGGTAGGTAGGTAGATAGAGATAGGTAGGTAGGTAGATAGATAGATAGAGAGAGGTAGGTAGGTAGATAGATAGATAGAGATAGGTAGGTACGTAGATTGATAGATAGAGATAGGTAGGTAGGTAGATTGATAGATACAGATAGGTAGGTAGGTAGATAGATAGATACAGATAGGTAGGTAGGTAGATAGATAGATAGAGATAGGTAGGTAGGTAGATTGATAGATAGAGATAGGTAGGTAGGTAGGTAGATAGATAGAGATAGGTAGGTAGGTAGATAGATAGATACAGATAGGTAGGTAGGTAGATTGATAGATAGAGATAGGTAGGTAGGTAGGTAGATAGATAGAGATAGGTAGGTAGGTAGGTAGATAGATAGAGATAGGTAGGTAGTTAGGTAGATAGATACAGATAGGTAGGTAGATAGATATATACAGATAGGTGGGTAGGTAGATAGATAGATAGAGATAGGTAGGTAGGTAGGTAGATAGATAGAGATAAGTAGGTAGGTAGATTGATAGATAGAGATAGGTAGGTAGGTAGATAGATAGAGATAGGTAGGTAGGTAGATTGATAGATACAGATAGGTAGGTAGATAGATTGATAGATAGAGATAGGTAGGTAGGTCGGTAGATAGATAGAGATAGGTAGGTAGTTAGGTAGATAGATACAGATAGGTAGGTAGATAGATATATACAGATAGGTGGGTAGGTAGATAGATAGATAGAGATAGGTAGGTAGGTAGATAGATAGATACAGATAGGTAGGTAGGTAGATATATAGATACAGATATGTAGGTATGTAGATAGATAGATAGAGATAGGTGGGTAGATAGATAGAAATAGGTAGGTAGGTAGATAGATAGATGGAGATAGGTAGGTAGGTAGATATATAGATACAGATATGTAGGTAGGTAGATAGATAGATAGAGATAGGTAGGTAGGTAGATAGATAGATAGAGATAGGTAGGTAGGTAGATAGATAGATAGAGATAGGTAGGTAGGTAGATTGATAGATAGAGATAGGTAGATAGGTAGATAGATAGATACAGATAGGTAGGTAGGTAGATTGATAGAGATAGGTAGGTAGGTAGATTGATAGATAGGGATAGGTAGGTAGGTAGGTAGATAGATAGAGATAGGTAGGTAGGTAGATAGATAGATAGAGAGAGGTAGGTAGGTAGATAGATAGATAGAGATAGTTAGGTAGGTAGATTGATAGATAGAGATAGGTAGGTAGGTAGGTAGAGAGATAGAGATAGGTAGGTACGTAGATTGATAGATAGAGATAGGTAGGTAGGTAGATTGATAGATACAGATAGGTAGGTAGGTAGATAGATAGATACAGATAGGTAGGTAGGTAGATAGATAGATAGAGATAGGTAGGTAGGTAGATTGATAGATAGAGATAGGTAGGTAGGTAGGTAGATAGATAGAGATAGGTAGGTAGGTAGATAGATAGGTACAGATAGGTAGGTAGGTAGATAGATAGATAGAGATAGGTAGGTAGGTAGATTGATAGATAGAGATAGGTAGGTAGGTAGGTAGATAGATAGAGATAGGTAGGTAGGTAGGTAGATAGATAGAGATAGGTAGGTAGTTAGGTAGATAGATACAGATAGGTAGGTAGATAGATATATACAGGTAGGTGGGTAGGTAGATAGATAGATAGAGATAGGTAGGTAGGTAGATTGATAGATACAGATAGGTAGGTAGGTAGATATATAGATACAGATAGGTAGGTAGGTAGATAGATAGATAGAGATAGGTAGGTAGGTAGATAGATAGATAGAGATAGGTAGGTAGGTAGATAGATAGATAGAGATAGGTAGGTAGGTAGATTGATAGATAGGGATAGGTAGGTAGGTAGGTAGATAGAGATAGGTAGGTAGGTAGATAGATAGATAGAGAGAGGTAGGTAGGTAGATAGATAGATAGAGATAGTTAGGTAGGTAGATTGATAGATAGAGATAGGTAGGTAGGTAGATAGATAGATAGAGATAGGTAGGTACGTAGATTGATAGATAGAGATAGGTAGGTAGGTAGATTGATAGATACAGATAGGTAGGTAGGTAGATAGATAGATACAGATAGGTAGGTAGGTAGATAGATAGATAGAGATAGGTAGGTAGGTAGATTGATAGATAGAGATAGGTAGGTAGGTAGGTAGATAGATAGAGATAGGTAGGTAGGTAGATAGATAGATACAGATAGGTAGGTAGGTAGATAGATAGATAGAGATAGGTAGGTAGGTAGATTGATAGATAGAGATAGGTAGGTAGGTAGGTAGATAGATAGAGATAGGTAGGTAGGTAGGTAGATAGATAGAGATAGGTAGGTAGTTAGGTAGATAGATACAGATATGTAGGTAGATAGATAGAGATAGGTAGGTAGGTAGATTGATAGATACAGATAGGTAGGTAGGTAGATTGATAGATAGAGATAGGTAGGTAGGTAGGTAGGTAGATAAATAGAGATAGGTAGGTAGATTGATAGATACAGATAGGTAGGTAGGTAGATAGATAGATACAGATAGGTAGGTAGGTAGATAAATAGATAGAGATAGGTAGGTAGGTAGATTGATAGATATAGATAGGAAGGTAGGTAGATTGATAGATAGAGATAGGTAGGTAGGTAGATAGATACAGATAGGTAGGTAGGTAGATTGATAGATAGAGATAGGTAGGTAGGTAGATAGATAGATACATAGAGATAGGTAGGTAGGTAGGTAGATAGATAGATAGAGATAGGTAGATAGGTAGATAGATAGATACAGATAGGTAGGTAGGTAGATAGATAGATAGAGATAGGTAGGTAGGTAGGTAGATAGATAGAGATAAGTAGGTAGGTAGATTGATAGATAGAGATAGGTAGGTAGGTAGGTAGATAGATAGAGATAGGTAGGTAGTTAGGTAGATAGATACAGATAGGTAGGTAGATAGATATATACAGATAGGTGGGTAGGTAGATAGATAGAGATAGGTAGGTAGGTAGGTAGATAGATACAGATAGGTAGGTAGGTAGATATATAGATACAGATATGTAGGTATGTAGATAGATAGATAGAGATAGGTGGGTAGATAGATAGAAATAGGTAGGTAGGTAGATAGATAGATGGAGATAGGTAGGTAGGTAGATATATAGATACAGATATGTAGGTAGGTAGATAGATAGATAGAGATAGGTAGGTAGGTAGATTGATAGATACAGATAGGTAGGTAGGTAGATTGATAGATAGAGATAGGTAGGTAGGTAGGTAGATAGATAGAGATAGGTAGGTAGGTAGATTGATAGATACAGATAGGTAGGTAGGTAGATTGATAGATAGAGATAGGTAGGTAGGTAGATAGATAGATAGAGATAGGTAGGTAGGTAGATTGATAGATACAGATAGGTAGGTAGGTAGATTGATAGATAGAGATAGGTAGGTAGGTAGATAGATAGATAGAGATAGGTAGGTAGGTAGGTAGATAGATACAGATAGGTAGGTAGATAGATAAATACAGATATGTGGGTAGGTAGATAGATAGATAGAGATAGGTAGGTAGGTAGATTGATAGATAGAGATAGGTAGGTAGGTAGATAGATAGATAGAGATAGGTAGGTAGGTAGGTAGATAGATACAGATAGGTAGGTAGATAGATAAATACAGATAGGTGGGTAGGTAGATAGATAGATAGAGATAGGTAGGTAGGTAGATTGATAGATAGAGATAGGTAGATAGGTAGATAGATAGATACAGATAGGTAGGTAGGTAGATATATAGATACAGATAGGTAGGTAGGTAGATAGATAGATAGAGATAGGTAGGTAGGTAGATAGATAGATAGAGATAGGTAGGTAGGTAGATAGATAGATAGAGATAGGTAGGTAGGTAGATTGATAGATAGAGATAGGTAGATAGGTAGATAGATAGATACAGATAGGTAGGTAGGTAGATTGATAGATAGAGATAGGTAGGTAGGTAGATAGATAGATAGATAGAGATAGGTAGGTAGGTAGATTGATAGATAGGGATAGGTAGGTAGGTAGGTAGGTAGGTAGGTAGATAGATAGAGATAGGTAGGTAGGTAGATAGATAGAGAGAGAGAGGTAGGTAGGTAGATAGATAGATAGATAGATATAGTTAGGTAGGTAGATTGATAGATAGAGATAGGTAGGTAGGTAGGTAGATAGATAGAGATAGGTAGGTACGTAGATTGATAGATAGAGATAGGTAGGTAGGTAGATTGATAGATACAGATAGGTAGGTAGGTAGATAGATAGATACAGATAGGTAGGTAGGTAGATTGATAGATAGAGATAGGTAGGTAGGTAGATTGATAGATAGAGATAGGTAGATAGGTAGATAGATAGATACAGATAGGTAGGTAGGTAGATATATAGATAGAGATATGTAGGTAGGTAGATAGATAGATAGAGATAGGTAGGTAGGTAGATAGATAGATAGAGATAGGTAGGTAGGTAGATAGATAGATAGAGATAGGTAGGTAGGTAGATTGATAGATAGAGATAGGTAGGTAGGTAGGTAGATAGGTAGAGATAGGTAGGTAGGTAGATAGATAGATAGAGATAGGTAGGTAGGTAGATTGATAGATAGAGATAAGTAGGTAGGTAGGTAGATAGATAGAGATAAGTAGGTAGGTAGATTGATAGATAGAGATAGGTAGGTAGGTAGATAGATACAGATAGGTAGGTAGGTAGATTGATAGATACAGATAGGTAGGTAGATAGATTGATAGATAGAGATAGGTAGGTAGGTAGGTAGATAGATAGAGATAGGTAGGTAGTTAGGTAGATAGATACAGATAGGTAGGTAGATAGATATATACAGATAGGTGGGTAGGTAGATAGATAGATAGAGATAGGTAGATAGGTAGATTGATAGATAGAGATAGGTAGATAGGTAGATAGATAGATACAGATAGGTAGGTAGGTAGATATATAGATACAGATATGTAGGTAGGTAGATAGATAGATAGAGATAGGTAGGTAGATAGATACAGATAGGTAGGTAGGTAGATTGATAGATAGAGATAGGTAGGTAGGTAGATAGATAGATAGAGATAGGTAGGTAGGTAGGTAGATAGATACAGATAGGTAGGTAGATAGATAAATACAGATATGTGGGTAGGTAGATAGATAGATAGAGATAGGTAGGTAGGTAGATTGATAGATAGAGATAGGTAGGTAGGTAAGTAGATAGATAGAGATAGGTAGGTAGTTAGGTAGATAGATACAGATAGGTAGGTAGATAGATATATACAGATAGGTGGGTAGGTAGATAGATAGAGATAGGTAGGTAGGTAGATTGATAGATAGAGATAGGTAGATAGGTAGATAGATAGATACAGATAGGTAGGTAGGTAGATATATAGATACAGATATGTAGGAGGTAGATAGATAGATAGAGATAGGTAGGTAGGTAGATAGATAGATAGAGATAGGTAGGTAGGTAGATAGATAGATAGAGATAGGTAGGTAGGTAGATTGATAGATAGAGATAGGTAGGTAGGTAGATAGATAGATAGAGATAGGTAGGTAGGTAGATTGATAGATACAGATAGGTAGGTAGGTAGATTGATAGATAGAGATAGGTAGGTAGGTAGTTAGATAGATAGAGATAGGTAGGTAGGTAGATTGATAGATACAGATAGGTAGGTAGGTAGATTGATAGATAGAGATAGGTAGGTATGTAGATAGATAGATAGAGATAGGTAGTTAGGTAGATTGATAGATACAGATAGGTAGGTAGGTAGATTGATAGATAGAGATAGGTAGGTAGGTAGATAGATAGACAGAGATAGGTAGGTAGGTAGGTAGATAGATACAGATAGGTAGGTAGATAGATAAATACAGATATGTGGGTAGGTAGATAGCTAGATAGAGATAGGTAGGTAGGTAGATTGATAGATACAGATAGGTAGGTAGGTAGATTGATAGATAGAGATAGGTAGGTAGGTAGATAGATAGAGATAGGTAGGTAGGTAGATTGATAGATAGGGATAGGTAGGTAGGTAGGTAGATAGATAGAGATAGGTAGGTAGGTAGATAGATAGATAGAGAGAGGTAGGTAGGTAGATAGATAGATAGAGATAGTTAGGTAGGTAGATTGATAGATAGAGATAGGTAGGTAGGTAGGTAGATAGATAGAGATAGGTAGGTAGGTAGATTGATAGATAGAGATAGGTAGGTACGTAGATTGATAGATACAGATAGGTAGGTAGGTAGATAGATAGATACAGATAGGTAGGTAGGTAGATTGATAGATAGAGATAGGTAGGTAGGTAGATTGATAGATAGAGATAGGTAGATAGGTAGATAGATAGATACAGATAGGTAGGTAGGTAGATATATAGATACAGATATGTAGGTAGGTAGATAGATAGATAGAGATAGGTAGGTAGGTAGATTGATAGATACAGATAGGTAGGTAGGTAGATAGATAGATACAGATAGGTAGGTAGGTAGATTGATAGATAGAGATAGGTAGGTAGGTAGATTGATAGATAGAGATAGGTAGGTAGGTAGATAGATAGATAGAGATAGGTAGGTAGGTAGGTAGATAGATACATATAGGTAGGTAGGTAGGTAGATAGATAGAGATAGGTAGGTAGGTAGGTAGATAGATACAGATAGGTAGGTAGGTAGATATATAGATACAGATATGTAGGTAGGTAGATAGATAGATAGAGATAGGTAGGTAGGTAGATTGATAGATACAGATAGGTAGGTAGGTAGATAGATACAGATAGGTAGGTAGGTAGATTGATAGATACAGATAGGTAGGTAGGTAGATTGATAGATAGAGATAGGTAGGTAGGTAGGTAGATAGATACAGATAGGTAGGTAGATAGATAAATACAGATAGGTGGGTAGGTAGATAGATAGATAGAGATAGGTAGGTAGGTAGATTGATAGATAGAGATAGGTAGATAGGTAGATAGATAGATACAGATAGGTAGGTAGGTAGATATATAGATACAGATATGTAGGTAGGTAGATAGATAGATAGAGATTGGTAGGTAGATAGATTGATAGATAGAGATAGGTAGATAGGTAGATAGATAGATACAGATAGGTAGGTAGGTAGATATATAGATACAGATATGTAGGTAGGTAGATAGATAGATAGATAGAGATAGGTAGGTAGGTAGATAGATAGAGATAGGTAGGTAGTTAGGTAGATAGATACAGATAGGTAGGTAGATAGATATATACAGATAGGTGGGTAGGTAGATAGATAGAGATAGGTAGGTAGGTAGATTGATAGATAGAGATAGGTAGATAGGTAGATAGATAGATACAGATAGGTAGGTAGGTAGATATATAGATACAGATATGTAGGAGGTAGATAGATAGATAGAGATAGGTAGGTAGGTAGATAGATAGATAGAGATAGGTAGGTAGGTAGGTAGATAGATACAGATAGGTAGGTAGGTAGATTGATAGATAGAGATAGGTAGGTATGTAGATAGATAGATAGAGATAGGTAGGTAGGTAGATTGATAGATACAGATAGGTAGGTAGGTAGATTGATAGATAGAGATAGGTAGGTAGGTAGATAGATAGACAGAGATAGGTAGGTAGGTAGGTAGATAGATACAGATAGGTAGGTAGATAGATAAATACAGATATGTGGGTAGGTAGATAGCTAGATAGAGATAGGTAGGTAGGTAGATTGATAGATACAGATAGGTAGGTAGGTAGATTGATAGATAGAGATAGGTAGGTAGGTAGATAGATAGAGATAGGTAGGTAGGTAGATTGATAGATAGGGATAGGTAGGTAGGTAGGTAGATAGATAGAGATAGGTAGATAGGTAGATAGATAGATAGAGAGAGGTAGTTAGGTAGATAGATAGATAGAGATAGTTAGGTAGGTAGATTGATAGATAGAGATAGGTAGGTAGGTAGGTAGATAGATAGAGATAGGTAGGTAGGTAGATTGATAGATAGAGATAGGTAGGTACGTAGATTGATAGATACAGATAGGTAGGTAGGTAGATAGATACAGATAGGTAGGTAGGTAGATTGATAGATACAGATAGGTAGGTAGGTAGATTGATAGATAGAGATAGGTAGGTAGGTAGGTAGATAGATACAGATAGGTAGGTAGATAGATAAATACAGATAGGTGGGTAGGTAGATAGATAGATAGAGATAGGTAGGTAGGTAGATTGATAGATAGAGATAGGTAGATAGGTAGATAGATAGATACAGATAGGTAGGTAGGTAGATATATAGATACAGATATGTAGGTAGGTAGATAGATAGATAGAGATTGGTAGGTAGATAGATTGATAGATAGAGATAGGTAGATAGGTAGATAGATAGATACAGATAGGTAGGTAGGTAGATATATAGATACAGATATGTAGGTAGGTAGATAGATAGATAGAGATATGTAGGTAGGTAGATAGATAGATAGAGATAGGTAGGTAGGTAGATTGATAGATACAGATAGGTAGGTAGGTAGATAGATAGATACAGATAGGTAGGTAGGTAGATTGATAGATAGAGATAGGTAGGTAGGTAGATTGATAGATAGAGATAGGTAGGTAGGTAGATAGATAGATAGAGATAGGTAGGTAGGTAGGTAGATAGATACATATAGGTAGGTAGGTAGATAGATAGAGATAGGTTGGTAGGTAGATAGATAGATAGAGATAGGTAGGTAGGTAGATTGATAGATAGTGATAAGTAGATAGGTAGATTGATAGATAGAGATAGGTAGGTAGGTAGATTGATAGATACAGATAGGTAGGGAGGTAGATAGATAAATAGAGATAGGTAGGTACGTAGATTGATAGATAGAGATAGGTAGATAGGTAGATAGATAGATACAGATAGGTAGGTAGGTAGATTGATAGATAGAGATATGTAGGAAGGTAGATAGATAGATAGAGATAGGTAGGTAGGTAGATTGATAGATAGGGATAGGTAGGTAGGTAGGTAGATAGATAGAGATAGGTAGATAGGTAGATAGATAGATAGAGAGAGGTAGGTAGGTAGATAGATAGATAGAGATAGGTAGGTAGATTGATAGATAGAGATAGGTAGGTAGGTAGGTAGGTAGATAGATAGAGATAGGTAGGTAGGTAGATTGATAGATAGAGATAGGTAGGTACGTAGATTGATAGATACAGATAGGTAGGTAGGTAGATAGATAGATACAGATAGGTAGGTAGGTAGATAGATAGATACAGATAGGTAGATAGGTAGATTGATAGATAGAGATAGGTAGGTAGGTAGATTGATAGATAGAGATAGGTAGGTAGGTAGATAGATAGATAGAGATAGGTAGGTAGGTAGGTAGATAGATACATATAGGTAGGTAGGTAGATAGATAGAGATAGGTAGGTAGGTAGGTAGATAGATAGATAAAGATAGGTAGGTAGGTAGATATATAGATACAGATACGTAGGTAGGTAGATAGATAGATAGAGATAGGTAGGTAGGTAGATTGATAGATACAGATAGGTAGGTAGGTAGATAGATACAGATAGGTAGGTAGGTAGATTGATAGATACAGATAGGTAGGTAGGTAGATTGATAGATAGAGATAGGTAGGTAGGTAGGTAGATAGATACAGATAGGTAGGTAGATAGATAAATACAGATAGGTGGGTAGGTAGATAGATAGATAGAGATAGGTAGGTAGGTAGATTGATAGATAGAGATAGGTAGATAGATAGATACAGATAGGTAGGTAGGTAGATATATAGATACAGATATGTAGGTAGGTAGATAGATAGATAGAGATAGGTAGGTAGATAGATTGATAGATACAGATAGGTAGGTAGGTAGGTAGATAGATACAGATAGGTAGGTAGGTAGATTGAAAGATAGAGATAGGTAGGTAGGTAGGTAGATAGATAGAGATAGGTAGGTAGGTAGATTGATAGATACAGATAGGTAGGTGGGTAGATAGATAGATAGAGATAGGTAGGTAGATAGATAGATAGAGATAGGTAGGTAGGTAGATAGATAGATAGAGATAGGTAGCTAGGTAGATAGATAGATACAGATAGGTAGGTAGATTGATAGATAGAGATAGGTAGGTAGGTAGATTGATAGATACAGATAGGTAGGTAGGTAGATAGATAGATACAGATAGGTAGGTAGATTGATAGATAGAGATAGGTAGGTAGGTAGGTAGGTAGATAGATAGAGATAGGTAGGTAGGTAGGTAGATAGATACAGATAGGTAGGTAGATAGATAAATACAGATAGGTGGGTAGGTAGATAGATAGATAGAGATAGGTAGGTAGGTAGATTGATAGATAGAGATGGGTAGGTAGATAGATTGATAGATACAGATAGGTAGGTAGGTAGGTAGATAGATACAGATAGGTAGGTAGATTGATAGATAGAGATAGGTAGGTAGGTAGGTAGATAGATAGAGATAGGTAGGTAGGTAGGTAGATAGATACAGATAGGTAGGTAGATAGATAAATACAGATAGGTGGGTAGGTAGATAGATAGATAGAGATAGGTAAGTAGGTAGATATATAGATACAGATATGTAGGTAGGTAGATAGATAGATAGAGATAGGTAGGTAGGTAGATAGATAGATACAGATAGGTAGGTAGATTGATAGATAGAGATAGGTAGGTAGGTAGATTGATAGATACAGATAGGTAGGTAGATTGATAGATAGAGATAGGTAGGTAGGTAGGTAGATAGATAGAGATAGGTAGGTAGGTAGGTAGATAGATACAGATAGGTAGGTAGATAGATAAATACAGATAGGTGGGTAGGTAGATAGATAGATAGAGATAGGTAGGTAGGTAGATTGATAGATACATATAGGTAGGTAGGTAGATAGATAGAGATAGGTAGGTAGGTAGATTGATAGAGATAGGTAGGTAGGTAGATAGATAGATAGAGATAGGTAGGTAGGTAGATAGATAGATACAGATAGGTAGGTAGGTAGATAGATAGATAGAGATAGGTAGGTAGGTAGGTAGATAGATACAGATATGTAGGTAGGTAGATAGATAGATACAGATAGGTAGGTAGGTAGATTGATAGATACAGATAGGTAGGTAGGTAGATAGATAGATACAGATAGGTAGGTAGGTAGATTGATGGATAGAGATAGGTAGGTAGGTAGATTGATAGATACAGATAGATAGGTAGGTAGGTAGATAGATACAGATAGGTAGGTAGGTAGATTGATAGAAAGAGATAGGTAGGTAGGTAGATTGATAGATACAGATAGGTAGGTAGGTAGATAGATAGATACAGATCGGTAGGTAGGTAGATTGATAGATAGAGATAGGTAGATAGGTAGATAGATAGATACAGATAGGTAGGTAGGTAGATATATAGATACAGATATGTAGGTAGGTAGATAGATAGATAGAGATAGGTAGGTAGGTAGATATATAGATACAGATATGTAGGTAGGTAGATAGATAGATAGAGATAGGTAGGTAGATAGATTGATAGATACAGATAGGTAGGTAGGTAGGTAGATAGATACAGATAGGTAGGTAGGTAGATTGATAGATAGAGATAGGTAGGTAGGTAGGTAGATAGATAGAGATAGGTAGGTAGGTAGATTGATAGATACAGATAGGTAGGTAGGTAGATAGATAGATAGAGATAGGTAGGTAGATAGATAGATAGAGATAGGTAGGTAGGTAGATAGATAGATAGAGATAGGTTGGTAGGTAGATATATAGATACAGATATGTAGGTAGGTAGATAGATAGAGATAGGTAGGTAGGTAGATAGATAGATACAGATAGGTAGGTAGATTGATAGATAGAGATAGGTAGGTAGGTAGATTGATTACAGATAGGTAGGTAGGTAGATAGATAGATACAGATAGGTAGGTAGATTGATAGATAGAGATAGGTAGGTAGATAGATAGATAGAGATAGGTAGGTAGGTAGATAGATAGATAGAGATAGGTAGCTAGGTAGATAGATAGATACAGATAGGTAGGTAGATTGATAGATAGAGATAGGTAGGTAGGTAGATTGATAGATACAGATAGGTAGGTAGGTAGATAGATAGATACAGATAGGTAGGTAGATTGATAGATAGAGATAGGTAGGTAGGTAGGTAGGTAGATAGATAGAGATAGGTAGGTAGGTAGGTAGATAGATACAGATAGGTAGGTAGATAGATAAATACAGATAGGTGGGTAGGTAGATAGATAGATAGAGATAGGTAGGTAGGTAGATTGATAGATAGAGATGGGTAGGTAGGTAGATTGATAGATACAGATAGGTAGGTAGGTAGGTAGATAGATACAGATAGGTAGGTAGATTGATAGATAGAGATAGGTAGGTAGGTAGGTAGATAGATAGAGATAGGTAGGTAGGTAGGTAGATAGATACAGATAGGTAGGTAGATAGATAAATACAGATAGGTGGGTAGGTAGATAGATAGATAGAGATAGGTAAGTAGGTAGATATATAGATACAGATATGTAGGTAGGTAGATAGATAGATAGAGATAGGTAGGTAGGTAGATAGATAGATACAGATAGGTAGGTAGATTGATAGATAGAGATAGGTAGGTAGGTAGATTGATAGATACAGATAGGTAGGTAGATTGATAGATAGAGATAGGTAGGTAGGTAGGTAGATAGATAGAGATAGGTAGGTAGGTAGGTAGATAGATACAGATAGGTAGGTAGATAGATAAATACAGATAGGTGGGTAGGTAGATAGATAGATAGAGATAGGTAGGTAGGTAGATTGATAGATACATATAGGTAGGTAGGTAGATAGATAGAGATAGGTAGGTAGGTAGATTGATAGAGATAGGTAGGTAGGTAGATAGATAGATAGAGATAGGTAGGTAGGTAGATAGATAGATACAGATAGGTAGGTAGGTAGATAGATAGATAGAGATAGGTAGGTAGGTAGGTAGATAGATACAGATATGTAGGTAGGTAGATAGATAGATACAGATAGGTAGGTAGGTAGATTGATAGATACAGATAGGTAGGTAGGTAGATAGATAGATACAGATAGGTAGGTAGGTAGATTGATGGATAGAGATAGGTAGGTAGGTAGATTGATAGATACAGATAGATAGGTAGGTAGATAGATAGATACAGATAGGTAGGTAGGTAGATTGATAGAAAGAGATAGGTAGGTAGGTAGATTGATAGATACAGATAGGTAGGTAGGTAGATAGATAGATACAGATCGGTAGGTAGGTAGATTGATAGATAGAGATAGGTAGATAGGTAGATAGATAGATACAGATAGGTAGGTAGGTAGATATATAGATACAGATATGTAGGTAGGTAGATAGATAGATAGAGATAGGTAGGTAGGTAGATTGATAGATACAGATAGGTAGGTATGTAGATAGATAGATAGAGATAGGTAGGTATGTAGATAGATAGATAGAGATAGGTAGGTAGGTAGATAAATACAGATAGGTGGGTAGGTAGATAGATAGATAGAGATAGGTAGGTAGGTAGATTGATAGATAGAGATAGGTAGATAGGTAGATTGATAGATACAGATAGGTAGGTAGGTAGATAGATAGATACAGATAGGTAGGTAGGTAGATATATAGATACAGATATGTAGGTAGGTAGATAGATAGATAGAGATAGGTAGGTAGATAGATTGATAGATACAGATAGGTAGGTAGGTAGGTAGATAGATACAGATAGGTAGGTAGGTAGATTGATAGATAGAGATAGGTAGGTAGGTAGGTAGATAGATAGAGATAGGTAGGTAGGTAGATTGATAGATACAGATAGGTAGGTAGGTAGATAGATAGATAGAGATAGGTAGGTAGATAGATAGATAGAGATAGGTAGGTAGGTAGATAGATAGATAGAGATAGGTTGGTAGGTAGATATATAGATACAGATATGTAGGTAGGTAGATAGATAGAGATAGGTAGGTAGGTAGATAGATAGATACAGATAGGTAGGTAGATTGATAGATAGAGATAGGTAGGTAGGTAGATTGATTACAGATAGGTAGGTAGGTAGATAGATAGATACAGATAGGTAGGTAGATTGATAGATAGAGATAGGTAGGTAGGTAGGTAGATAGATAGAGATAGGTAGGTAGGTAGGTAGATAGATACAGATAGGTAGGTAGATAGATAAATACAGATAGGTGGGTAGGTAGATAGATAGATAGAGATAGGTAGGTAGGTAGATTGATAGATAGAGATGGGTAGGTAGGTAGATTGATAGATACAGATAGGTAGGTAGGTAGGTAGATAGATTCAGATAGGTAGGTAGATTGATAGATAGAGATAGGTAGGTAGGTAGGTAGATAGATAGAGATAGGTAGGTAGGTAGATAGATACAGATAGGTAGATAGATAGATAAATACAGATAGGTGGGTAGGTAGATAGATAGATAGAGATAGGTAAGTAGGTAGATATATAGATATAGATATGTAGGTAGGTAGATAGATAGATAGATAGAGATAGGTAGGTAGGTAGATAGATAGATACAGATAGGTAGGTAGATTGATAGATAGAGATAGGTAGGTAGGTAGATTGATAGATACAGATAGGTAGGTAGATTGATAGATAGAGATAGGTAGGTAGGTAGATAGATAGAGATAGGTAGGTAGGTAGGTAGATAGATACAGATAGGTAGGTAGATAGATAAATACAGATAGGTGGGTAGGTAGATAGATAGATAGAGATAGGTAGGTAGGTAGATTGATAGATACAGATAGGTAGGTAGGTAGATAGATAGAGATAGGTAGGTAGGTAGATTGATAGAGATAGGTAGGTAGGTAGATAGATAGATAGAGATAGGAAGGTAGGTAGATAGATAGATACAGATAGGTAGGTAGGTAGATAGATAGATAGAGATAGGTAGGTAGGTAGGTAGATAGATACAGATATGTAGGTAGGTAGATAGATAGATACAGATAGGTAGGTAGGTAGATTGATAGATACAGATAGGTAGGTAGGTAGATAGATAGATACAGATAGGTAGGTAGGTAGATTGATGGATAGAGATAGGTAGGTAGGTAGATTGATAGATACAGATAGATAGGTAGGTAGATAGATAGATACAGATAGGTAGGTAGGTAGATTGATAGAAAGAGATAGGTAGGTAGGTAGATTGATAGATACAGATAGGTAGGTAGGTAGATAGATAGATACAGATCGGTAGGTAGGTAGATTGATAGATAGAGATAGGTAGATAGGTAGATAGATAGATACAGATAGGTAGGTAGGTAGATATATAGATACAGATATGTAGGTAGGTAGATAGATAGATAGAGATAGGTAGGTAGGTCGATTGATAGATACAGATAGGTAGGTATGTAGATAGATAGATAGAGATAGGTAGGTAGTTAGATAGATAGATAGAGATAGGTAGGTAGGTAGATAGATAGATAGAGATAGGTAGGTAGGTAGATAAATACAGATAGGTGGGTAGGTAGATAGATAGATAGAGATAGGTAGGTAGGTAGATTGATAGATAGAGATAGGTAGATTGATAGATACAGATAGGTAGGTAGGTAGATAGATAGATACAGATAGGTAGGTAGGTAGATAGATAGATAGAGATAGGTAGGTAGGTAGATTGATAGATACAGATAGGTAGGTAGGTAGATAGATAGATACAGATAGGTAGGTAGGTAGATTGATAGATAGAGATAGGTAGGTAGGTAGATTGATAGATAGAGATAGGTAGATAGGTAGATAGATAGATACAGATAGGTAGGTAGGTATATATATAGATACAGATATGTAGGTAGGTAGATAGATAGAGATAGGTAGGTAGGTAGATAGATAGATAGAGATAGGTAGGTAGATAGATAGATAGAGATAGGTAGGTAGGTAGATAAATACAGATAGGTGGGTAGGTAGATAGATAGATAGAGATAGGTAGGTAGGTAGATTGATAGATAGAGATAGGTCGGTAGGTAGATAGATAGATAGAGATAGGTAGGTAGGTAGATAGATAGATAGAAATAGGTAGGTAGGTAGATAGATAGATACAGATAGGTAGGTAGGTAGATTGATAGATAGAGATAGGTAGGTAGGTAGATTGATAGATAGAGATAGGTAGATAGGTAGATAGATAGATAGAGATAGGTTGGTAGGTAGATATATAGATACAGATATGTAGGTAGGTAGATAGATAGATAGAGATAGGTAGGTAGGTAGATAGATAGATACAGATAGGTAGGTAGATTGATAGATAGAGATAGGTAGGTAGGTAGATTGATAGATACAGGTAGGTAGGTAGGTAGATAGATAGATACAGATAGGTAGGTAGCTTGATAGATAGAGATAGGTAGGTAGGTAGGTAGGTAGATAGATAGAGATAGGTAGGTAGGTAGGTAGATAGATACAGATAGGTAGGTAGATAGATAAATACAGATAGGTCGGTAGGTAGATAGATAGATAGAGATAGGTAGGTAGGTAGATTGATAGATAGAGAAGGGTAGGTAGGTAGATTGATAGATACAGATAGGTAGGTAGGTAGGTAAATAGATACAGATAGGTAGGTAGATTGATAGATAGAGATAGGTAGGTAGGTAGGTAGATAGATAGAGATAGGTAGGTAGGTAGGTAGATAGATAGAGATAGGTAGGTAGGTAGATAGATAGATACAGATAGGTAGGTAGATTGATAGATAGAGATAGGTAGGTAGGTAGATTGATAGATACAGATAGGTAGGTAGATTGATAGATAGAGATAGGTAGGTAGGTAGGTAGATAGATAGAGATAGGTAGGTAGGTAGGTAGATAGATACAGATAGGTAGGTAGATAGATAAATACAGATAGGTGGGTAGGTAGATAGATAGATAGAGATAGGTAGGTAGGTAGATTGATAGATACAGATAGGTAGGTAGGTAGATAGATAGAGATAGGTAGATAGGTAGATTGATAGAGATAGGTAGGTAGGTAGATAGATAGATAGAGATAGGTAGGTAGGTAGATAGATAGATACCGATAGGTAGGTAGGTAGATAGATAGATAGAGATAGGTAGGTAGGTAGGTAGATAGATACAGATATGTAGGTAGGTAGATAGATAGATACAGATAGGTAGGTAGGTAGATTGATAGATACAGATAGGTAGGTAGGTAGATAGATACAGATAGGTAGGTAGGTAGATTGATGGATAGAGATAGGCAGGTAGGTAGATTGACAGATACAGATAGATAGGTAGGTAGATAGATAGATACAGATAGGTAGGTAGGTAGATTGATAGAAAGAGATAGGTAGGTAGGTAGATTGATAGATACAGATAGGTAGGTAGGTAGATAGATAGATACAGATCGGTAGGTAGGTAGATTGATAGATAGAGATAGGTAGATAGGTAGATAGATAGATACAGATAGGTAGGTAGGTAGATATATAGATACAGATATGTAGGTAGGTAGATAGATAGATAGAGATAGGTAGGTAGGTAGATTGATAGATACAGATAGGTAGGTATGTAGATAGATAGATAGAGATAGGTAGGTAGTTAGATAGATAGATAGAGATAGGTAGGTAGGTAGATAGATAGATAGAGATAGGTAGGTAGGTAGATAAATACAGATAGGTGGGTAGGTAGATAGATAGAGATAGGTAGGTAGGTAGATTGATAGATAGAGATAGGTAGATAGGTAGATTGATAGATACATATAGGTAGGTAGGTAGATAGATAGATACAGATAGGTAGGTAGGTAGATAGATAGATAGAGATAGGTAGGTAGGTAGATTGATAGATACAGATAGGTAGGTAGGTAGATAGATAGATACAGATAGGTAGGTAGGTAGATTGATAGATAGAGATAGGTAGGTAGGTAGATTGATAGATAGAGATAGGTAGATAGGTAGATAGATAGATACAGATAGGTAGGTAGGTATATATATAGATACAGATATGTAGGTAGGTAGATAGATAGAGATAGGTAGGTAGGTAGATAGATAGATAGAGATAGGTAGGTAGATAGATAGATAGAGATAGGTAGGTAGGTAGATAAATACAGATAGGTGGGTAGGTAGATAGATAGATAGAGATAGGTAGGTAGGTAGATTGATAGATAGAGATAGGTCGGTAGGTAGATAGATAGATAGATAGAGATAGGTAGGTAGGTAGATAGATAGATAGAAATAGGTAGGTAGGTAGATAGATAGATACAGATAGGTAGGTAGGTAGATTGATAGATAGAGATAGGTAGGTAGGTAGATTGATAGATAGAGATAGGTAGATAGGTAGATAGATAGATAGAGATAGGTTGGTAGGTAGATATATAGATACAGATATGTAGGTAGGTAGATAGATAGATAGAGATAGGTAGGTAGGTAGATAGATAGATACAGATAGGTAGGTAGATTGATAGATAGAGATAGGTAGGTAGGTAGATTGATAGATACAGATAGGTAGGTAGGTAGATAGATAGATACAGATAGGTAGGTAGATTGATAGATAGAGATAGGTAGGTAGGTAGGTAGGTAGATAGATAGAGATAGGTAGGTAGGTAGGTAGATAGATACAGATAGGTAGGTAGGTAGATTGATAGATAGAGATAGGTAGGTAGGTAGATTGATAGATAGAGATAGGTAGATAGGTAGATAGATAGATAGAGATAGGTTGGTAGGTAGATATATAGATACAGATATGTAGGTAGGTAGATAGATAGATAGAGATAGGTAGGTAGGTAGATAGATAGATAGATACAGATAGGTAGGTAGATTGATAGATAGAGATAGGTAGGTAGGTAGATTGATAGATACAGATAGGTAGGTAGGTAGATAGATAGATACAGATAGGTAGGTAGATTGATAGATAGAGATAGGTAGGTAGGTAGGTAGGTAGATAGATAGAGATAGGTAGGTAGGTAGGTAGATAGATACAGATAGGTAGGTAGATAGATAGATAGAGATAGGTAGGTAGGTAGGTAGATAGATAGAGATAGGTAGGTAGGTAGGTAGATAGATAGAGATAGGTAGGTAGGTAGATAGATAGATACAGATAGGTAGGTAGATTGATAGATAGAGATAGGTAGGTAGGTAGATTGATAGATACAGATAGGTAGGTAGATTGATAGATAGAGATAGGTAGGTAGGTAGATTGATAGATAGAGATAGGTAGATAGGTAGATAGATAGATACAGATAGGTAGGTAGGTATATATATAGATACAGATATGTAGGTAGGTAGATAGATAGAGATAGGTAGGTAGGTAGATAGATAGATAGAGATAGATAGGTAGGTAGGTAGATTGATAGATAGAGATAGGTAGGTAGGTAGATAGATAGATAGAAATAGGTAGGTAGGTAGATAGATAGATACAGATAGGTAGGTAGGTAGATTGAGATAGGTAGGTAGGTAGATTGATAGATAGAGATAGGTAGATAGGTAGATAGGTAGATACAGATAGGTAGGTAGGTAGATATATAGATACAGATATGTAGGTAGGTAGATAGATAGATAGAGATAGGTAGGTAGGTAGATTGATAGATACAGATAGGTAGGTAGGTAGATAGATAGATAGAGATAGGTAGGTAGGTAGATAGATAGATAGAGATAGGTAGGTAGGTAGATAAATACAGATAGGTGGGTAGGTAGATAGATAGATAGAGATAGGTAGGTAGGTAGATTGATAGATAGAGATAGGTAGGTAGGTAGATAGATAGAGATAGGTTGGTAGGTAGATAGATAGATAGAGATAGGTAGGTAGATAGATAGAGATAGGTAGGTAGGTAGATAGATAGATAGAGATAGGTAGGTAGATAGATAAATACAGATAGGTGGGTACGTAGATTGATAGATAGAGATAGGTAGGTAGGTAGATAGATAGATACAGATAGGTAGGTAGGTAGATAGATAGATAGAGATAGGAAGGTAGGAAGATTGATAGATACAGATAGGTAGGTAGGTAGATAGATAGATACAGATAGGTAGGTAGGTAGATATATAGATACAGATATGTAGGTAGGTAGATAGATAGATACAGAGGTAGGTAGGTAGATTGATAGATACAGATAGGTAGGTAGGTAGATAGATAGATACAGATAGGTAGGTAGGTAGATTGATAGGTAGAGATAGGTAGGTAGGTAGATTGATAGATAGAGATAGGTAGATAGGTAGATAGATAGATACAGATAGGTAGGTAGGTAGATATATAGATACAGATATGTAGGTAGGTAGATAGATAGATAGAGATAGGTAGGTAGGTAGATTGATAGATACAGATAGGTAGGCAGGTAGATAGATAGATACAGATAGGTAGGTAGGTAGATTGATAGATAGAGATAGGAAGGTAGGTAGATTGATAGATAGATAGAGATAGGTAGGTAGGTAGATAAATACAGATAGGTGGGTAGGAAGATAGATAGATAGAGATAGGTAGGTAGGTAGATAGATAGATAGAGATAGGTAGGTAGGTAGATAGATAGATATAGGTAGGTAGATAGATAGAGATAGGTAGGTAGGTAGATAGATAGATAGATATAGGTAGGTAGATAGATAAATACAGATAGGTAGGTAGGTAGATTGATAGATAGAGATAGGTAGGTAGGTAGATAGATAGATACAGATAGGTAGGTAGGTAGATAGATAGATAGAGATAGGTAGGTAGATTGATAGATACAGATAGGTAGGTAGGTAGATAGATAGATACAGATAGGTAGGTAGGTAGATATATAGATACAGATATGTAGGTAGGTAGATAGATAGATACAGATAGGTAGGTAGGTAGATTGATAGATACAGATAGGTAGGTAGATAGATAGATAAAGATAGGTAGGTAGGTAGATTGATAGATAGAGATAGGTAGATGGGTAGATAGATAGATACAGATAGGTAGGTAGGTAGATATATAGATACAGATATGTAGGTAGGTAGATAGATAGATAGAGATAGGTAGGTAGGTAGATTGATAGATACAGATAGGTAGGTAGGTAGATAGATAGATAGAGATAGGTAGGTAGGTAGATAGATAGATAGAGATAGGTAGGTAGGTAGATAAATACAGATAGATGGGTAGGTAGATAGATAGATAGAGATAGGTAGGTAGGTAGATTGATAGATAGAGATAGGTAGGTAGGTAGATAGATAGATAGAGATAGGTAGGTAGGTAGATAGATAGATAGAGATAGGTAGGTAGGTAGATAAATACAGATAGGTGGGTAGGTAGATAGATAGATAGAGATAGGTAGGTAGGTAGATAGATAGAGATAGGTAGGTAGGTAGATAGATAGATAGAGATAGGTAGGTAGATAGATAGAGATAGGTAGGTAGATAGATAGATAGATAGAGATAGGTAGGTAGATAGATAAATACAGATAGGTAGGTAGGTAGATTGATAGATAGAGATAGGTAGGTAGGTAGATAGATAGATACAGATAGGTAGGTAGGTAGATAGATAGATAGAGATAGGTAGGTAGGTAGATTGATAGATACAGATAGGTAGGTAGGTAGATAGATACAGATAGGTAGGTAGGTAGATATATAGATACAGATATGTAGGTAGGTAGATAGATAGATACAGATAGGTAGGTAGGTAGATTGATAGATACAGATAGGTAGGTAGTTAGATAGATAGATAGAGATAGGTAGGTAGGTAGATTGATAGATAGAGATAGGTAGGTTTGTAGATTGATAGATAGAGATAGGTAGATAAGTAGATAGATAGATACAGATAGGTAGGTAGGTAGATATATAGATACAGATATGTAGGTAGGTAGATAGATAGAGATAGGTAGGTAGGTAGATTGATAGATACAGATAGGTATGTAGGTAGGTAGATAGATAGAGATAGGTAGGTAGGTAGATAGATAGATAGAGATAGGTAGGTAGGTAGATAAATACAGATAGGTGGGTAGGTAGATAGATAGATAGAGATAGGTAGGTAGGTAGATTGATAGATAGAGATAGGTAGGTAGGTAGATAGATAGATAGAGATAGGTAGGTAGGTAGATTGATAGATAGAGATAGGTAGATGGGTAGATTGATAGATACAGATAGGTAGGTAGGTAGATAGATAGATACAGATAGGTAGGTAGGTAGATAGATAGATAGAGATAGGTAGGTAGATAGATAGATAGAGATAGGTAGGTAGGTAGATAGATAGATACAGATAGGTAGGTAGGTAGATTGATAGATAGAGATAGGTAGGTAGGTTGATTGATAGATAGAGATAGGTAGATAGGTAGATAGATAGATACAGATAGGTAGGTAGGTAGATATATAGATACAGATATGTAGGTAGGTAGATAGATAGATAGAGATAGCTAGGTAGGTAGATTGATAGATACAGATAGGTAGGTATGTAGATAGATAGATAGAGATAGGTAGGTAGTTAGATAGATAGATAGAGATAGGTAGGTAGGTAGATAGATAGATAGATAGATAGAGATAGGTAGGTAGGTAGGTAAATACAGATAGGTGGGTAGGTAGATAGATAGATAGAGATAGGTAGGTAGGTAGATTGATAGATAGAGATAGGTAGATAGGTAGATTGATAGATACAGATAGGTAGGTAGGTAGATAGATAGATAGAGATAGGTAGGTAGGTAGATAGATAGATAGAGATAGGTAGGTAGGTAGATTGATAGATAGAGATAGGTAGATAGGTAGATAGATAGATACAGATAGGTAGGTAGGTAGATATATAGATACAGATATGTAGGTAGGTAGATAGATAGAGATAGGTAGGTAGGTAGATTGATAGATACAGATAGGTAGGCAGGTAGATAGATAGATACAGATAGGTAGGTAGATAGATAGAGATAGGTAGGTAGGTAGATAGATAGATAGAGATAGGTAGGTAGGTAGATAAATACAGATAGGTGGGTAGGTAGATATATAGATAGGGATAGGTAGGTAGGTAGATTGATAGATAGAGATAGGTAGGTAGGTAGATAGATAGATAGAGATAGGTAGGTAGGTAGATTGATAGATACAGATAGGTAGGTAGGTAGATAGATACAGATAGGTAGGTAGGTAGATATATAGATACAGATATGTAGGTAGGTAGATAGATAGATACAGATAGGTAGGTAGGTAGATTGATAGATACAGATAGGTAGGTAGGTAGATAGATAGATAGAGATAGGTAGGTAGGTAGATTGATAGATAGAGATAGGTAGGTTTGTAGATTGATAGATAGAGATAGGTAGATAAGTAGATAGATAGATACAGATAGGTAGGTAGGTAGATATATAGATACAGATATGTAGGTAGGTAGATAGATAGAGATAGGTAGGTAGGTAGATTGATAGATACAGATAGGTATGTAGGTAGGTAGATAGATAGAGATAGGTAGGTAGGTAGGTAGATAGATAGATAGAGATAGGTAGGTAGGTAGATAAATACAGATAGGTGGGTAGGTAGATAGATAGATAGAGATAGGTAGGTAGGTAGATTGATAGATAGAGATAGGTAGGTATGTAGATAGATAGATAGAGATAGGTAGGTAGGTAGATAGATAAATACAGATAGGTGGGTAGGTAGATAGATAGATAGAGATAGGTAGGTAGGTAGATTGATAGATAGAGATAGGTAGATGGGTAGATTGATAGATACAGATAGGTAGGTAGGTAGATAGATAGATACAGATAGGTAGGTAGGTAGATAGATAGATAGAGATAGGTAGGTAGATAGATAGATAGAGATAGGTAGGTAGGTAGATAGATAGATACAGATAGGTAGGTAGGTAGATATATAGATACAGATATGTAGGTAGGTAGATAGATAGAGATAGGTAGGTAGGTAGATTGATAGATACAGATAGGTAGGCAGGTAGATAGATAGATACAGATAGGTAGGTAGATAGATAGAGATAGGTAGGTAGGTAGATAGATAGATAGAGATAGGTAGGTAGGTAGATAAATACAGATAGGTGGGTAGGTAGATATATAGATAGGGATAGGTAGGTAGGTAGATTGATAGATAGAGATAGGTAGGTAGGTAGATAGATAGATAGAGATAGGTAGGTAGGTAGATTGATAGATACAGATAGGTAGGTAGGTAGATAGATACAGATAGGTAGGTAGGTAGATATATAGATACAGATATGTAGGTAGGTAGATAGATAGATACAGATAGGTAGGTAGGTAGATTGATAGATACAGATAGGTAGGTAGGTAGATAGATAGATAGAGATAGGTAGGTAGGTAGATTGATAGATAGAGATAGGTAGGTTTGTAGATTGATAGATAGAGATAGGTAGATAAGTAGATAGATAGATACAGATAGGTAGGTAGGTAGATATATAGATACAGATATGTAGGTAGGTAGATAGATAGAGATAGGTAGGTAGGTAGATTGATAGATACAGATAGGTATGTAGGTAGGTAGATAGATAGAGATAGGTAGGTAGGTAGGTAGATAGATAGATAGAGATAGGTAGGTAGGTAGATAAATACAGATAGGTGGGTAGGTAGATAGATAGATAGAGATAGGTAGGTAGGTAGATTGATAGATAGAGATAGGTAGGTATGTAGATAGATAGATAGAGATAGGTAGGTAGGTAGATAGATAAATACAGATAGGTGGGTAGGTAGATAGATAGATAGAGATAGGTAGGTAGGTAGATTGATAGATAGAGATAGGTAGATGGGTAGATTGATAGATACAGATAGGTAGGTAGGTAGATAGATAGATAGATACAGATAGGTAGGTAGGTAGATAGATAGATAGAGATAGGTAGGTAGATAGATAGATAGAGATAGGTAGGTAGGTAGATAGATAGATACAGATAGGTAGGTAGGTAGATTGATAGATAGAGATAGGTAGGTAGGTTGATTGATAGATAGAGATAGGTAGATAGGTAGATAGATAGATACAGATAGGTAGGTAGGTAGATATATAGATACAGATATGTAGGTAGGTAGATAGATAGATAGAGATAGCTAGGTAGGTAGATTGATAGATACAGATAGGTAGGTATGTAGATAGATAGATAGAGATAGGTAGGTAGTTAGATAGATAGATAGAGATAGGTAGGTAGGTAGATAGATAGATAGATAGAGATAGGTAGGTAGGTAGATAAATACAGATAGGTGGGTAGGTAGATAGATAGATAGAGATAGGTAGGTAGGTAGATTGATAGATAGAGATAGGTAGATAGGTAGATTGATAGATACAGATAGGTAGGTAGGTAGATAGATAGATAGATAGAGATAGGTAGGTAGGTAGATAGATAGATAGAGATAGGTAGGTAGGTAGATTGATAGATAGAGATAGGTAGATAGGTAGATAGATAGATACAGATAGGTAGGTAGGTAGATATATAGATACAGATATGTAGGTAGGTAGATAGATAGAGATAGGTAGGTAGGTATAGATACAGATAGGTAGGCAGGTAGATAGATAGATACAGATAGGTAGGTAGATAGATAGAGATAGGTAGGTAGATAGATAGATAGATAGAGATAGGTAGGTAGGTAGATAAATACAGATAGGTGGGTAGGTAGATATATAGATAGGGATAGGTAGGTAGGTAGATTGATAGATAGAGATAGGTAGGTAGGTAGATAGATAGATAGAGATAGGTAGGTAGGTAGATAGATAGATAGAGATAGGTAGGTAGGTAGATAAATACAGATAGGTGGGTAGGTAGATAGATAGATAGATAGATAGATAGAGATAGGTAGGTAGATAGGTAGATAGATACAGATAGGTAGGTAGATAGATAAATACAGATAGGTGGGTAGGTAGATAGATAGATAGAGATAGGTGGGTAGGTAGATTGATAGATAGAGATAGGTAGATAGGTAGATAGATACAGATAGGTAGGTAGGTAGATATATAGATACAGATACGTAGGTAGGTAGATAGATAGATAGAGATAGGTAGGTAGGTATATAGAAAGATAGAGATAGGTAGGTAGGTAGATAGATAGAGATAGGTAGGTAGGTAGATAAATAAATACAAATAGGTGGGTAGGTAGATAGATAGATAGAGATAGGTAGGTAGGTAGATTGATAGATAGAGATAGGTAGATAGGTAGATTGATAGATATCAATAGGTAGGTAGGTAGATAGATAGATACAGATAGGTAGGAAGGTAGATAGATAGATAGAGATAGGTAGGTAGGTAGGTAGATATATAGATATAGATATGTAGGTAGGTAGATTGATAGATAGAGATAGGTAGGTAGGTAGATTGATAGATAGAGATAGGTAGATAGGTAGATAGATAGATACAGATAGGTAGGTAGGGAGATATATAGATACAGATATGTAGGTAGGTAGATAGATAGATAGAGATAGGTAGGTAGGTAGATTGATAGATACAGATAGGTAGGTAGGTAGATAGATAGATAGAGATAGGTAGGTAGGTAGATAGATAGATAGAGATAGGTAGGTAGGTAGATAAATACAGATAGGTGGGTAGGTAGATAGATAGATAGAGATAGGTAGGTAGGTAGATTGATAGATAGAGATAGGTAGGTAGGTAGATAGATAGATAGAGATAGGTAGGTAGGTAGATAGATAGATAGAGATAGGTAGGTAGGTAGATAAATACAGATAGGTGGGTAGGTAGATAGATAGATAGAGATAGGTAGGTAGGTAGATAGATAGATAGAGATAGGTAGGTAGGTAGATAGATAGATAGAGATAGGTAGGTAGATAGATAGAGATAGGTAGGTAGGTAGATAGATAGATAGATAGATATAGGTAGGTAGATAGATAAATACAGATAGGTAGGTAGGTAGATTGATAGATAGAGATAGGTAGGTAGGTAGATAGATAGATACAGATAGGTAGGTAGGTAGATAGATAGATAGAGATAGGTAGGTAGGTAGATTGATAGATACAGATAGGTAGGTAGGTAGATAGATAGATACAGATAGGTAGGTAGGTAGATATATAGATACAGATATGTAGGTAGGTAGATAGATAGATACAGATAGGTAGGTAGGTAGATTGATAGATACAGATAGGTAGGTAGGTAGATAGATAGATAGAGATAGGTAGGTAGGTAGATTGATAGATAGAGATAGGTAGATGGGTAGATAGATAGATACAGATAGGTAGGTAGGTAGATATATAGATACAGATATGTAGGTAGGTAGATAGATAGATAGAGATAGGTAGGTAGGTAGATTGATAGATACAGATAGGTAGGTAGGTAGATAGATAGATAGAGATAGGTAGGTAGGTAGATAGATAGATAGAGATAGGTAGGTAGGTAGATAAATACAGATAGATGGGTAGGTAGATAGATAGATAGAGATAGGTAGGTAGGTAGATTGATAGATAGAGATAGGTAGGTAGGTAGATAGATAGATAGAGATAGGTAGGTAGGTAGATAGATAGATAGAGATAGGTAGGTAGGTAGATAAATACAGATAGGTGGGTAGGTAGATAGATAGATAGAGATAGGTAGGTAGGTAGATAGATAGATAGAGATAGGTAGGTAGGTAGGTAGATAGATAGATAGAGATAGGTAGGTAGATAGATAGAGATAGGTAGGTAGATAGATAGATAGATAGAGATAGGTAGGTAGATAGATAAATACAGATAGGTAGGTAGGTAGATTGATAGATAGAGATAGGTAGGTAGGTAGATATATAGATACAGATATGTAGGTAGGTAGATAGATAGATACAGATAGGTAGGTAGGTAGATTGATAGATACAGATAGGTTTGTAGGTAGATAGATAGATAGAGATAGGTAGGTAGGTAGATTGATAGATAGAGATAGGTAGGTAGGTAGATTGATAGATAGAGATAGGTAGATAAGTAGATAGATAGATACAGATAGGTAGGTAGGTAGATATATAGATACAGATATGTAGGTAGGTACGTAGATAGAGATAGGTAGGTAGGTAGATTGATAGATACAGATAGGTAGGTAGGTAGATAGATAGATAGAGATAGGTAGGTAGGTAGATTGATAGATACAGATCGGTAGGTAGGTAGATTGATAGATAGAGATAGGTAGGCAGGTAGATAGATAGATAGAGATAGGTAGGTAGGTAGATTGATAGATAGAGATAGGTAGATAGGTAGATAGATAGATACAGATAGGTAGGTAGGTAGATAGATAGATAGAGATAGGTAGGTAGGTAGATAGATAGATAGAGATAGGTAGGTAGGTAGGTAGATAGATAGATAGATACAGATAGGTAGGTAGATTGATAGATACAGATAGGTAGGTAGGTAGATAGATAGATAGAGATAGGTAGGTAGGTAGATTGATAGATAGAGATAGGTAGATAGGTAGATAGATAGATACAGATAGGTAGGTAGGTAGATAGATAGATAGAGATAGGTAGGTAGGTAGATAGATAGATAGAGATAGGTAGGTAGGTAGGTAGATAGATAGATAGAGATAGGTAGGTAGGTAGATTGATAGATACAGATAGGTAGGAAGGTAGATAGATAGATAGATAGAGATAGGTAGGTAGGTAGATTGATAGATGCAGATAGGTAGGTAGGTAGATAGATAGATAGAGATAGCTAGGTAGGTAGATAGATAGATAGAGATAGGTAGGTAGGTAGATAGATAGATACAGGTAGGTAGGTAGATATATAGATACAGATATGTAGGTAGGTAGATAGATAGATACAGATAGGTAGGTAGGTAGGTAGGTAGATACAGATATGTAGGTAGGTACATAGATAGATAGAGATAGGTAGGTAGGAAGATTGATAGATAGAGATAGGTAGGTTTGTAGATTGATAGATAGAGATAGGTAGATAAGTAGATAGATAGATACAGATAGGTAGGTAGGTAGATATATAGATACAGATATGTAGGTAGGTAGATAGATAGAGATAGGTAGGTAGGTAGATTGATAGATACAGATAGGTATGTAGGTAGGTAGATAGATAGAGATAGGTAGGTAGGTAGATAGATAGATAGAGATAGGTAGGTAGGTAGATAAATACAGATAGGTGGGTAGGTAGATAGATAGATAGAGATAGGTAGGTAGGTAGATTGATAGATAGAGATAGGTAGGTAGGTAGATAGATAGATAGAGATAGGTAGGTATGTAGATAGATAGATAGAGATAGGTAGGTAGGAAGATAGATAAATACAGATAGGTGGGTAGGTAGATAGATAGATAGAGATAGGTAGGTAGGTAGATTGATAGATAGAGATAGGTAGGTAGGTAGATTGATAGATAGAGATAGGTAGATAGGTAGATAGATAGATACAGATAGGTAGGTAGGTAGATATATAGATACAGATATGTAGGTAGGTAGATAGATAGAGATAGGTAGGTAGGTAGATTGATAGATACAGATAGGTAGGCAGGTAGATAGATAGATACAGATAGGTAGGTAGATAGATAGAGATAGGTAGGTAGGTAGATAGATAGATAGAGATAGGTAGGTAGGTAGATAAATACAGATAGGTGGGTAGGTAGATATATAGATAGGGATAGGTAGGTAGGTAGATTGATAGATAGAGATAGGTAGGTAGGTAGATAGATAGATAGAGATAGGTAGGTAGGTAGATTGATAGATACAGATAGGTAGGTAGGTAGATAGATACAGATAGGTAGGTAGGTAGATATATAGATACAGATATGTAGGTAGGTAGATAGATAGATACAGATAGGTAGGTAGGTAGATTGATAGATACAGATAGGTAGGTAGGTAGATAGATAGATAGAGATAGGTAGGTAGGTAGATTGATAGATAGAGATAGGTAGGTTTGTAGATTGATAGATAGAGATAGGTAGATAAGTAGATAGATAGATACAGATAGGTAGGTAGGTAGGTAGATATATAGATACAGATATGTAGGTAGGTAGATAGATAGAGATAGGTAGGTAGGTAGATTGATAGATACAGATAGGTATGTAGGTAGGTAGATAGATAGAGATAGGTAGGTAGGTAGGTAGATAGATAGATAGAGATAGGTAGGTAGGTAGATAAATACAGATAGGTGGGTAGGTAGATAGATAGATAGAGATAGGTAGGTAGGTAGATTGATAGATAGAGATAGGTAGGTAGGTAGATAGATAGATAGAGATAGGTAGGTATGTAGATAGATAGATAGAGATAGGTAGGTAGGTAGATAGATAAATACAGATAGGTGGGTAGGTAGATAGATAGATAGAGATAGGTAGGTAGGTAGATAGATAGATAGAGATAGGTAGGTAGGTAGGTAGATAGATAGATAGATACAGATAGGTAGGTAGATTGATAGATACAGATAGGTAGGTAGGTAGATAGATAGATAGAGATAGGTAGGTAGGTAGATTGATAGATAGAGATAGGTAGATAGGTAGATAGATAGATACAGATAGGTAGGTAGGTAGATAGATAGATAGAGATAGGTAGGTAGGTAGATAGATAGATAGAGATAGGTAGGTAGGTAGGTAGATAGATAGATAGAGATAGGTAGGTAGGTAGATTGATAGATACAGATAGGTAGGAAGGTAGATAGATAGATAGAGATAGGTAGGTAGGTAGATTGATAGATGCAGATAGGTAGGTAGGTAGATAGATAGATAGAGATAGCTAGGTAGGTAGATAGATAGATAGAGATAGGTAGGTAGGTAGATAGATAGATACAGGTAGGTAGGTAGATATATAGATACAGATATGTAGGTAGGTAGATAGATAGATACAGATAGGAAGGTAGGTAGGTAGGTAGATACAGATATGTAGGTAGGTACATAGATAGATAGAGATAGGTAGGTAGGAAGATTGATAGATAGAGATAGGTAGGTTTGTAGATTGATAGATAGAGATAGGTAGATAAGTAGATAGATAGATACAGATAGGTAGGTAGGTAGATATATAGATACAGATATGTAGGTAGGTAGATAGATAGAGATAGGTAGGTAGGTAGATTGATAGATACAGATAGGTATGTAGGTAGGTAGATAGATAGAGATAGGTAGGTAGGTAGATAGATAGATAGAGATAGGTAGGTAGGTAGATAAATACAGATAGGTGGGTAGGTAGATAGATAGATAGAGATAGGTAGGTAGGTAGATTGATAGATAGAGATAGGTAGGTAGGTAGATAGATAGATAGAGATAGGTAGGTATGTAGATAGATAGATAGAGATAGGTAGGTAGGAAGATAGATAAATACAGATAGGTGGGTAGGTAGATAGATAGATAGAGATAGGTAGGTAGGTAGATTGATAGATAGAGATAGGTAGGTAGGTAGATTGATAGATAGAGATAGGTAGATAGGTAGATAGATAGATACAGATAGGTAGGTAGGTAGATATATAGATACAGATATGTAGGTAGGTAGATAGATAGATAGAGATAGCTAGGTAGGTAGATTGATAGATACAGATAGGTAGGTATGTAGATAGATAGATAGAGATAGGTAGGTAGTTAGATAGATAGATAGAGATAGGTAGGTAGGTAGATAGATAGATAGATAGAGATAGGTAGGTAGGTAGATAAATACAGATAGGTGGGTAGGTAGATAGATAGATAGAGATAGGTAGGTAGGTAGATTGATAGATAGAGATAGGTAGATAGGTAGATTGATAGATACAGATAGGTAGGTAGGTAGATAGATAGATAGATAGAGATAGGTAGGTAGGTAGATAGATAGATAGAGATAGGTAGGTAGGTAGATTGATAGATAGAGATAGGTAGATAGGTAGATAGATAGATACAGATAGGTAGGTAGGTAGATATATAGATACAGATATGTAGGTAGGTAGATAGATAGAGATAGGTAGGTAGGTATAGATACAGATAGGTAGGCAGGTAGATAGATAGATACAGATAGGTAGGTAGATAGATAGAGATAGGTAGGTAGATAGATAGATAGAGATAGGTAGGTAGGTAGATAAATACAGATAGGTGGGTAGGTAGATATATAGATAGGGATAGGTAGGTAGGTAGATTGATAGATAGAGATAGGTAGGTAGGTAGATAGATAGATAGAGATAGGTAGGTAGGTAGATAGATAGATAGAGATAGGTAGGTAGGTAGATAAATACAGATAGGTGGGTAGGTAGATAGATAGATAGATAGATAGATAGAGATAGGTAGGTAGATAGGTAGATAGATACAGATAGGTAGGTAGATAGATAAATACAGATAGGTGGGTAGGTAGATAGATAGATAGAGATAGGTGGGTAGGTAGATTGATAGATAGAGATAGGTAGATAGGTAGATAGATACAGATAGGTAGGTAGGTAGATATATAGATACAGATACGTAGGTAGGTAGATAGATAGATAGAGATAGGTAGGTAGGTATATAGAAAGATAGAGATAGGTAGGTAGGTAGATAGATAGAGATAGGTAGGTAGGTAGATAAATAAATACAAATAGGTGGGTAGGTAGATAGATAGATAGAGATAGGTAGGTAGGTAGATTGATAGATAGAGATAGGTAGATAGGTAGATTGATAGATATCAATAGGTAGGTAGGTAGATAGATAGATACAGATAGGTAGGAAGGTAGATAGATAGATAGAGATAGGTAGGTAGGTAGGTAGATATATAGATATAGATATGTAGGTAGGTAGATTGATAGATAGAGATAGGTAGGTAGGTAGATTGATAGATAGAGATAGGTAGATAGGTAGATAGATAGATACAGATAGGTAGGTAGGGAGATATATAGATACAGATATGTAGGTAGGTAGATAGATAGATAGAGATAGGTAGGTAGGTAGATTGATAGATACAGATAGGTAGGTAGGTAGATAGATAGATAGAGATAGGTAGGTAGGTAGATAGATAGATAGAGATAGGTAGGTAGGTAGATAAATACAGATAGGTGGGTAGGTAGATAGATAGATAGAGATAGGTAGGTAGGTAGATTGATAGATAGAGATAGGTAGGTAGGTAGATAGATAGATAGAGATAGGTAGGTAGGTAGATAGATAGATAGAGATAGGTAGGTAGGTAGATAAATACAGATAGGTGGGTAGGTAGATAGATAGATAGAGATAGGTAGGTAGGTAGATAGATAGATAGAGATAGGTAGGTAGGTAGATAGATAGATAGAGATAGGTAGGTAGATAGATAGAGATAGGTAGGTAGGTAGATAGATAGATAGATAGATATAGGTAGGTAGATAGATAAATACAGATAGGTAGGTAGGTAGATTGATAGATAGAGATAGGTAGGTAGGTAGATAGATAGATACAGATAGGTAGGTAGGTAGATAGATAGATAGAGATAGGTAGGTAGGTAGATTGATAGATACAGATAGGTAGGTAGGTAGATAGATAGATACAGATAGGTAGGTAGGTAGATATATAGATACAGATATGTAGGTAGGTAGATAGATAGATACAGATAGGTAGGTAGGTAGATTGATAGATACAGATAGGTAGGTAGGTAGATAGATAGATAGAGATAGGTAGGTAGGTAGATTGATAGATAGAGATAGGTAGATGGGTAGATAGATAGATACAGATAGGTAGGTAGGTAGATATATAGATACAGATATGTAGGTAGGTAGATAGATAGATAGAGATAGGTAGGTAGGTAGATTGATAGATACAGATAGGTAGGTAGGTAGATAGATAGATAGAGATAGGTAGGTAGGTAGATAGATAGATAGAGATAGGTAGGTAGGTAGATAAATACAGATAGATGGGTAGGTAGATAGATAGATAGAGATAGGTAGGTAGGTAGATTGATAGATAGAGATAGGTAGGTAGGTAGATAGATAGATAGAGATAGGTAGGTAGGTAGATAGATAGATAGAGATAGGTAGGTAGGTAGATAAATACAGATAGGTGGGTAGGTAGATAGATAGATAGAGATAGGTAGGTAGGTAGATAGATAGATAGAGATAGGTAGGTAGGTAGGTAGATAGATAGATAGAGATAGGTAGGTAGATAGATAGAGATAGGTAGGTAGATAGATAGATAGATAGAGATAGGTAGGTAGATAGATAAATACAGATAGGTAGGTAGGTAGATTGATAGATAGAGATAGGTAGGTAGGTAGATATATAGATACAGATATGTAGGTAGGTAGATAGATAGATACAGATAGGTAGGTAGGTAGATTGATAGATACAGATAGGTTTGTAGGTAGATAGATAGATAGAGATAGGTAGGTAGGTAGATTGATAGATAGAGATAGGTAGGTAGGTAGATTGATAGATAGAGATAGGTAGATAAGTAGATAGATAGATACAGATAGGTAGGTAGGTAGATATATAGATACAGATATGTAGGTAGGTACGTAGATAGAGATAGGTAGGTAGGTAGATTGATAGATACAGATAGGTAGGTAGGTAGATAGATAGATAGAGATAGGTAGGTAGGTAGATTGATAGATACAGATCGGTAGGTAGGTAGATTGATAGATAGAGATAGGTAGGCAGGTAGATAGATAGATAGAGATAGGTAGGTAGGTAGATTGATAGATAGAGATAGGTAGATAGGTAGATAGATAGATACAGATAGGTAGGTAGGTAGATAGATAGATAGAGATAGGTAGGTAGGTAGATAGATAGATAGAGATAGGTAGGTAGGTAGGTAGATAGATAGATAGATACAGATAGGTAGGTAGATTGATAGATACAGATAGGTAGGTAGGTAGATAGATAGATAGAGATAGGTAGGTAGGTAGATTGATAGATAGAGATAGGTAGATAGGTAGATAGATAGATACAGATAGGTAGGTAGGTAGATAGATAGATAGAGATAGGTAGGTAGGTAGATAGATAGATAGAGATAGGTAGGTAGGTAGGTAGATAGATAGATAGAGATAGGTAGGTAGGTAGATTGATAGATACAGATAGGTAGGAAGGTAGATAGATAGATAGATAGAGATAGGTAGGTAGGTAGATTGATAGATGCAGATAGGTAGGTAGGTAGATAGATAGATAGAGATAGCTAGGTAGGTAGATAGATAGATAGAGATAGGTAGGTAGGTAGATAGATAGATACAGGTAGGTAGGTAGATATATAGATACAGATATGTAGGTAGGTAGATAGATAGATACAGATAGGTAGGTAGGTAGGTAGGTAGATACAGATATGTAGGTAGGTACATAGATAGATAGAGATAGGTAGGTAGGAAGATTGATAGATAGAGATAGGTAGGTTTGTAGATTGATAGATAGAGATAGGTAGATAAGTAGATAGATAGATACAGATAGGTAGGTAGGTAGATATATAGATACAGATATGTAGGTAGGTAGATAGATAGAGATAGGTAGGTAGGTAGATTGATAGATACAGATAGGTATGTAGGTAGGTAGATAGATAGAGATAGGTAGGTAGGTAGATAGATAGATAGAGATAGGTAGGTAGGTAGATAAATACAGATAGGTGGGTAGGTAGATAGATAGATAGAGATAGGTAGGTAGGTAGATTGATAGATAGAGATAGGTAGGTAGGTAGATAGATAGATAGAGATAGGTAGGTATGTAGATAGATAGATAGAGATAGGTAGGTAGGAAGATAGATAAATACAGATAGGTGGGTAGGTAGATAGATAGATAGAGATAGGTAGGTAGGTAGATTGATAGATAGAGATAGGTAGGTAGGTAGATTGATAGATAGAGATAGGTAGATAGGTAGATAGATAGATACAGATAGGTAGGTAGGTAGATATATAGATACAGATATGTAGGTAGGTAGATAGATAGAGATAGGTAGGTAGGTAGATTGATAGATACAGATAGGTAGGCAGGTAGATAGATAGATACAGATAGGTAGGTAGATAGATAGAGATAGGTAGGTAGGTAGATAGATAGATAGAGATAGGTAGGTAGGTAGATAAATACAGATAGGTGGGTAGGTAGATATATAGATAGGGATAGGTAGGTAGGTAGATTGATAGATAGAGATAGGTAGGTAGGTAGATAGATAGATAGAGATAGGTAGGTAGGTAGATTGATAGATACAGATAGGTAGGTAGGTAGATAGATACAGATAGGTAGGTAGGTAGATATATAGATACAGATATGTAGGTAGGTAGATAGATAGATACAGATAGGTAGGTAGGTAGATTGATAGATACAGATAGGTAGGTAGGTAGATAGATAGATAGAGATAGGTAGGTAGGTAGATTGATAGATAGAGATAGGTAGGTTTGTAGATTGATAGATAGAGATAGGTAGATAAGTAGATAGATAGATACAGATAGGTAGGTAGGTAGGTAGATATATAGATACAGATATGTAGGTAGGTAGATAGATAGAGATAGGTAGGTAGGTAGATTGATAGATACAGATAGGTATGTAGGTAGGTAGATAGATAGAGATAGGTAGGTAGGTAGGTAGATAGATAGATAGAGATAGGTAGGTAGGTAGATAAATACAGATAGGTGGGTAGGTAGATAGATAGATAGAGATAGGTAGGTAGGTAGATTGATAGATAGAGATAGGTAGGTAGGTAGATAGATAGATAGAGATAGGTAGGTATGTAGATAGATAGATAGAGATAGGTAGGTAGGTAGATAGATAAATACAGATAGGTGGGTAGGTAGATAGATAGATAGAGATAGGTAGGTAGGTAGATAGATAGATAGAGATAGGTAGGTAGGTAGGTAGATAGATAGATAGATACAGATAGGTAGGTAGATTGATAGATACAGATAGGTAGGTAGGTAGATAGATAGATAGAGATAGGTAGGTAGGTAGATTGATAGATAGAGATAGGTAGATAGGTAGATAGATAGATACAGATAGGTAGGTAGGTAGATAGATAGATAGAGATAGGTAGGTAGGTAGATAGATAGATAGAGATAGGTAGGTAGGTAGGTAGATAGATAGATAGAGATAGGTAGGTAGGTAGATTGATAGATACAGATAGGTAGGAAGGTAGATAGATAGATAGAGATAGGTAGGTAGGTAGATTGATAGATGCAGATAGGTAGGTAGGTAGATAGATAGATAGAGATAGCTAGGTAGGTAGATAGATAGATAGAGATAGGTAGGTAGGTAGATAGATAGATACAGGTAGGTAGGTAGATATATAGATACAGATATGTAGGTAGGTAGATAGATAGATACAGATAGGTAGGTAGGTAGGTAGGTAGATACAGATATGTAGGTAGGTACATAGATAGATAGAGATAGGTAGGTAGGAAGATTGATAGATAGAGATAGGTAGGTTTGTAGATTGATAGATAGAGATAGGTAGATAAGTAGATAGATAGATACAGATAGGTAGGTAGGTAGATATATAGATACAGATATGTAGGTAGGTAGATAGATAGAGATAGGTAGGTAGGTAGATTGATAGATACAGATAGGTATGTAGGTAGGTAGATAGATAGAGATAGGTAGGTAGGTAGATAGATAGATAGAGATAGGTAGGTAGGTAGATAAATACAGATAGGTGGGTAGGTAGATAGATAGATAGAGATAGGTAGGTAGGTAGATTGATAGATAGAGATAGGTAGGTAGGTAGATAGATAGATAGAGATAGGTAGGTATGTAGATAGATAGATAGAGATAGGTAGGTAGGAAGATAGATAAATACAGATAGGTGGGTAGGTAGATAGATAGATAGAGATAGGTAGGTAGGTAGATTGATAGATAGAGATAGGTAGGTAGGTAGATTGATAGATAGAGATAGGTAGATAGGTAGATAGATAGATACAGATAGGTAGGTAGGTAGATATATAGATACAGATATGTAGGTAGGTAGATAGATAGAGATAGGTAGGTAGGTAGATTGATAGATACAGATAGGTAGGCAGGTAGATAGATAGATACAGATAGGTAGGTAGATAGATAGAGATAGGTAGGTAGGTAGATAGATAGATAGAGATAGGTAGGTAGGTAGATAAATACAGATAGGTGGGTAGGTAGATATATAGATAGGGATAGGTAGGTAGGTAGATTGATAGATAGAGATAGGTAGGTAGGTAGATAGATAGATAGAGATAGGTAGGTAGGTAGATTGATAGATACAGATAGGTAGGTAGGTAGATAGATACAGATAGGTAGGTAGGTAGATATATAGATACAGATATGTAGGTAGGTAGATAGATAGATACAGATAGGTAGGTAGGTAGATTGATAGATACAGATAGGTAGGTAGGTAGATAGATAGATAGAGATAGGTAGGTAGGTAGATTGATAGATAGAGATAGGTAGGTTTGTAGATTGATAGATAGAGATAGGTAGATAAGTAGATAGATAGATACAGATAGGTAGGTAGGTAGATATATAGATACAGATATGTAGGTAGGTAGATAGATAGAGATAGGTAGGTAGGTAGATTGATAGATACAGATAGGTATGTAGGTAGGTAGATAGATAGAGATAGGTAGGTAGGTAGGTAGATAGATAGATAGAGATAGGTAGGTAGGTAGATAAATACAGATAGGTGGGTAGGTAGATAGATAGATAGATAGAGATAGGTAGGTAGGTAGATTGATAGATAGAGATAGGTAGGTAGGTAGATAGATAGATAGAGATAGGTAGGTATGTAGATAGATAGATAGAGATAGGTAGGTAGGTAGATAGATAAATACAGATAGGTGGGTAGGTAGATAGATAGATAGAGATAGGTAGGTAGGTAGATTGATAGATAGAGATAGGTAGATGGGTAGATTGATAGATACAGATAGGTAGGTAGGTAGATAGATAGATACAGATAGGTAGGTAGGTAGATAGATAGATAGAGATAGGTAGGTAGATAGATAGATAGAGATAGGTAGGTAGGTAGATAGATAGATACAGATAGGTAGGTAGGTAGATTGATAGATAGAGATAGGTAGGTAGGTTGATTGATAGATAGAGATAGGTAGATAGGTAGATAGATAGATACAGATAGGTAGGTAGGTAGATATATAGATACAGATATGTAGGTAGGTAGATAGACAGATAGAGATAGCTAGGTAGGTAGATTGATAGATACAGATAGGTAGGTATGTAGATAGATAGATAGAGATAGGTAGGTAGTTAGATAGATAGATAGAGATAGGTAGGTAGGTAGATAGATAGATAGATAGAGATAGGTAGGTAGGTAGATAAATACAGATAGGTGGGTAGGTAGATAGATAGATAGAGATAGGTAGGTAGGTAGATTGATAGATAGAGATAGGTAGATAGGTAGATTGATAGATACAGATAGGTAGGTAGGTAGATAGATAGATAGAGATAGGTAGGTAGGTAGATAGATAGATAGAGATAGGTAGGTAGGTAGATTGATAGATAGAGATAGGTAGATAGGTAGATAGATAGATACAGATAGGTAGGTAGGTAGATATATAGATACTGATATGTAGGTAGGTAGATAGATAGAGATAGGTAGGTAGGTAGATTGATAGATACAGATAGGTAGGCAGGTAGATAGATAGATACAGATAGGTAGGTAGATAGATAGAGATAGGTAGGTAGGTAGATAGATAGATAGAGATAGGTAGGTAGGTAGATAAATACAGATAGGTGGGTAGGTAGATATATAGATAGGGATAGGTAGGTAGGTAGATTGATAGATAGAGATAGGTAGGTAGGTAGATAGATAGATAGAGATAGGTAGGTAGGTAGATTGATAGATACAGATAGGTAGGTAGGTAGATAGATACAGATAGGTAGGTAGGTAGATATATAGATACAGATATGTAGGTAGGTAGATAGATAGATACAGATAGGTAGGTAGGTAGATTGATAGATACAGATAGGTAGGTAGGTAGATAGATAGATAGAGATAGGTAGGTAGGTAGATTGATAGATAGAGATTGGTAGGTTTGTAGATTGATAGATAGAGATAGGTAGATAAGTAGATAGATAGATACAGATAGGTAGGTAGGTAGATATATAGATACAGATATGTAGGTAGGTAGATAGATAGAGATAGGTAGGTAGGTAGATTGATAGATACAGATAGGTATGTAGGTAGGTAGATAGATAGAGATAGGTAGGTAGGTAGGTAGATAGATAGATAGAGATAGGTAGGTAGGTAGATAAATACAGATAGGTGGGTAGGTAGATAGATAGATAGAGATAGGTAGGTAGGTAGATTGATAGATAGAGATAGGTAGGTAGGTAGATAGATAGATAGAGATAGGTAGGTATGTAGATAGATAGATAGAGATAGGTAGGTAGGTAGATAGATAAATACAGATAGGTGGGTAGGTAGATAGATAGATAGAGATAGGTAGGTAGGTAGATTGATAGATAGAGATAGGTAGATGGGTAGATTGATAGATACAGATAGGTAGGTAGGTAGATAGATAGATACAGATAGGTGGGTAGGTAGATAGATAGATAGAGATAGGTAGGTAGATAGATAGATAGAGATAGGTAGGTAGGTAGATAGATAGATACAGATAGGTAGGTAGGTAGATTGATAGATAGAGATAGGTAGGTAGGTTGATTGATAGATAGAGATAGGTAGATAGGTAGATAGATAGATACAGATAGGTAGGTAGGTAGATATATAGATACAGATATGTAGGTAGGTAGATAGATAGATAGAGATAGCTAGGTAGGTAGATTGATAGATACAGATAGGTAGGTATGTAGATAGATAGATAGAGATAGGTAGGTAGTTAGATAGATAGATAGAGATAGGTAGGTAGGTAGATAGATAGATAGATAGATAGAGATAGGTAGGTAGGTAGATAAATACAGATAGGTGGGTAGGTAGATAGATAGATAGAGATAGGTAGGTAGGTAGATTGATAGATAGAGATAGGTAGATAGGTAGATTGATAGATACAGATAGGTAGGTAGGTAGGTAGATAGATAGAGATAGGTAGGTAGGTAGATAGATAGATAGAGATAGGTAGGTAGGTAGATTGATAGATAGAGATAGGTAGATAGGTAGATAGATAGATACAGATAGGTAGGTAGGTAGATATATAGATACAGATATGTAGGTAGGTAGATAGATAGAGATAGGCAGGTAGGTATAGATACAGATAGGTAGGCAGGTAGATAGATAGATACAGATAGGTAGGTAAATAGATAGAGATAGGTAGGTAGATAGATAGATAGATAGATAGAGATAGGTAGGTAGGTAGATAAATACAGATAGGTGGGTAGGTAGATATATAGATAGGGATAGGTAGGTAGGTAGATTGATAGATAGAGATAGGTAGGTAGGTAGATAGATAGATAGAGATAGGTAGGTAGGTAGATAGATAGATAGAGATAGGTAGGTAGGTAGATAAATACAGATAGGTGGGTAGGTAGATAGATAGATAGATAGATAGATAGAGATAGGTAGGTAGATAGGTAGATAGATACAGATAGGTAGGTAGATAGATAAATACAGATAGGTGGGTAGGTAGATAGATAGATAGAGATAGGTGGGTAGGTAGATTGATAGATAGAGATAGGTAGATAGGTAGATAGATACAGATAGGTAGGTAGGTAGATATATAGATACAGATACGTAGGTAGGTAGATAGATAGATAGAGATAGGTAGGTAGGTATATAGAAAGATAGAGATAGGTAGGTAGGTAGATAGATAGAGATAGGTAGGTAGGTAGATAAATAAATACAAATAGGTGGGTAGGTAGATAGATAGATAGAGATAGGTAGGTAGGTAGATTGATAGATAGAGATAGGTAGATAGGTAGATTGATAGATATCAATAGGTAGGTAGGTAGATAGATAGATACAGATAGGTAGGAAGGTAGATAGATAGATAGAGATAGGTAGGTAGGTAGATATATAGATATAGATATGTAGGTAGGTAGATTGATAGATAGAGATAGGTAGGTAGGTAGATTGATAGATAGAGATAGGTAGATAGGTAGATAGATAGATACAGATAGGTAGGTAGGTAGATATATAGATACAGATATGTAGGTAGGTAGATAGATAGATAGAGATAGGTAGGTAGGTAGATTGATAGATACAGATAGGTAGGTAGGTAGATAGATAGATAGTGATAGGTAGGTAGGTAGATAGATAGATAGAGATAGGTAGGTAGGTAGATAAATACAGATAGGTGGGTAGGTAGATAGATAGATAGAGATAGGTAGGTAGGTAGATTGATAGATAGAGATAGGTAGGTAGGTAGATAGATAGATAGAGATAGGTAGGTAGGTAGATAAATACAGATAGGTGGGTAGGTAGATAGATAGATAGAGATAGGTAGGTAGGTAGATAGATAGATAGAGATAGGTAGGTAGGTAGATAGATAGATAGAGATAGGTAGGTAGATAGATAGAGATAGGTAGGTAGGTAGATAGATAGATAGATATAGGTAGGTAGATAGATAAATACAGATAGGTAGGTAGGTAGATTGATAGATAGAGATAGGTAGGTAGGTAGATAGATAGATACAGATAGGTAGGTAGGTAGATAGATAGATAGAGATAGGTAGGTAGGTAGATTGATAGATACAGATAGGTAGGTAGGTAGATAGATAGATACAGATAGGTAGGTAGGTAGATATATAGATACAGATATGTAGGTAGGTAGATAGATAGATACAGATAGGTAGGTAGGTAGATTGATAGATACAGATAGGTAGGTAGGTAGATAGATAGATAGAGATAGGTAGGTAGGTAGATTGATAGATAGAGATAGGTAGATGGGTAGATAGATAGATACAGATAGGTAGGTAGGTAGATATATAGATACAGATATGTAGGTAGGTAGATAGATAGATAGAGATAGGTAGGTAGGTAGATTGATAGATACAGATAGGTAGGTAGGTAGATAGATAGATAGAGATAGGTAGGTAGGTAGATAGATAGATAGAGATAGGTAGGTAGGTAGATAAATACAGATAGATGGGTAGGTAGATAGATAGATAGAGATAGGTAGGTAGGTAGATTGATAGATAGAGATAGGTAGGTAGGTAGATAGATAGATAGAGATAGGTAGGTAGGTAGATAGATAGATAGAGATAGGTAGGTAGGTAGATAAATACAGATAGGTGGGTAGGTAGATAGATAGATAGAGATAGGTAGGTAGGTAGATAGATAGATAGAGATAGGTAGGTAGGTAGATAGATAGATAGAGATAGGTAGGTAGATAGATAGAGATAGGTAGGTAGATAGATAGATAGATAGAGATAGGTAGGTAGATAGATAAATACAGATAGGTAGGTAGGTAGATTGATAGATAGAGATAGGTAGGTAGGTAGATAGATAGATACAGATAGGTAGGTAGGTAGATAGATAGATAGAGATAGGTAGGTACGTAGATTGATAGATACAGATAGGTAGGTAGGTAGATAGATAGATACAGATAGGTAGGTAGGTAGATATATAGATACAGATATGTAGGTAGGTAGATAGGTAGATACAGATAGGTAGGTAGGTAGATTGATAGATACAGATAGGTTTGTAGGTAGATAGATAGATAGAGATAGGTAGGTAGGTAGATTGATAGATAGAGATAGGTAGGTAGGTAGATTGATAGATAGAGATAGGTAGATAAGTAGATAGATAGATACAGATAGGTAGGTAGGTAGATATATAGATACAGATATGTAGGTAGGTAGATAGATAGAGATAGGTAGGTAGGTAGATTGATAGATACAGATAGGTAGGTAGGTAGATAGATAGATAGAGATAGGTAGGTAGGTAGATTGATAGATACAGATCGGTAGGTAGGTAGATTGATAGATAGAGATAGGTAGGCAGGTAGATAGATAGATAGAGATAGGTAGGTAGGTAGATTGATAGATAGAGATAGGTAGATAGGTAGATAGATAGATACAGATAGGTAGGTAGGTAGATAGATAGATAGAGATAGGTAGGTAGGTAGATAGATAGATAGAGATAGGTAGGTAGGTAGGTAGATAGATAGATAGATACAGATAGGTAGGTAGATTGATAGATACAGATAGGTAGGTAGGTAGATAGATAGATAGAGATAGGTAGGTAGGTAGATTGATAGATAGAGATAGGTAGATAGGTAGATAGATAGATACAGATAGGTAGGTAGGTAGATAGATAGATAGAGATAGGTAGGTAGGTAGATAGATAGATAGAGATAGGTAGGTAGGTAGGTAGATAGATAGATAGAGATAGGTAGGTAGGTAGATTGATAGATACAGATAGGTAGGAAGGTAGATAGATAGATAGAGATAGGTAGGTAGGTAGATTGATAGATGCAGATAGGTAGGTAGGTAGATAGATAGATAGAGATAGCTAGGTAGGTAGATAGATAGATAGAGATAGGTAGGTAGGTAGATAGATAGATACAGGTAGGTAGGTAGATATATAGATACAGATATGTAGGTAGGTAGATAGATAGATACAGATAGGTAGGTAGGTAGGTAGGTAGATACAGATATGTAGGTAGGTACATAGATAGATAGAGATAGGTAGGTAGGAAGATTGATAGATAGAGATAGGTAGGTAGGTATGTAGATAGATAGAGATAGGTAGGTAGGTAGGTAGGTAGATAGATAGGGATAGGTAGGTAGGTAGATAGAAAGATAGAGATAGGTGGGTAGGTAGATAGATAGATACAGATGGGTAGGTAGGTAGATAGATAGATAGAGATAGGTAGGTAGGTAGATAGATAGATAGAGATAGGTAGGTAGGTAGATTGATAGAGATAGGTAGGTAGGTAGGTAGATTGATAGATAGAGATAGGTAGGCAGGTAGATAGATAGATAGAGATAGGTAGGTAGGTAGATTGATAGATACAGATAGGTAGGTAGGTAGATAGATAGATAGAGATAGGTAGGTAGGTAGATAGATAGATAGAGATAGGTAGGTAGGTAGATAGATAGATAGAGATAGGTAGGTAGGTAGATTGATAGATAGAGATAGGTAGGTAGGTAGGTAGATAGATAGAGATAGGTAGGTAGGTAGATAGATAGAGATAGGTAGGTAGGTAGATAGATAGATACAGATATGTAGGTAGGTAGATAGATAGATAGAGATAGGTAGGTAGGTAGATTGATAGATAGAGATAGGTAGGAAGGTAGGTAGATAGATAGAGATAGGTAGGTAGGTAGATTGATAGATAGAGATAGGTAGGTAGGTAGATTGGTAGATACAGATAGGTAGGTAGGTAGATAGATAGATAGAGATAGGTAGGTAGGTAGATTGATAGATACAGATCGGTAGGTAGGTAGATTGATAGATAGAGATAGGTAGGCAGGTAGATAGATAGATAGAGATAGGTAGGTAGGTAGGTAGATAGATACAGATAGGTAGGTAGATTGATAGATAGAGATAGGTAGGTAGGTAGATAGATAGATAGAGATAGGTAGGTAGGTAGATTGATAGATAGAGATAGGTAGATAGGTAGATAGATAGATACAGATAGGTAGGTAGGTAGATAGATAGATAGAGATAGGTAGGTAAGTAGATAGATAGATAGAGATAGGTAGGTAGGTAGGTAGGTAGATAGATAGATAGAGATAGGTAGGTAGGTAGATTGATAGATACAGATAGGTAGGAAGGTAGATAGATAGATAGAGATAGGTAGGTAGGTAGATTGATAGATACAGATAGGTAGGTAGGTAGATAGATAGATAGAGATAGGTAGGTAGGTAGATAGATAGATAGAGATAGGTAGGTAGGTAGATAGATAGATACAGGTAGGTAGGTAGATATATAGATACAGATATGTAGGTAGGTAGATAGATAGATACAGATAGGTAGGTAGGTAGGTAGGTAGATACAGATATGTAGGTAGGTACATAGATAGATAGAGATAGGTAGGTAGGAAGATTGATAGATAGAGATAGGTAGGTAGGTAGGTAGATAGATAGAGATAGGTAGGTAGGTAGGTAGATAGATAGAGATAGGTAGGTAGGTAGATAGATAGATAGAGATAGGTAGGTGGGTAGGTAGATAGATAGATACAGATGGGTAGGTAGGTAGATAGATAGATAGAGATAGGTAGGTAGGTAGATAGATAGATAGAGATAGGTAGGTAGGTAGATTGATAGAGATAGGTAGGTAGGTAGGTAGATAGAGAGAGAGGTAGGTAGGTAGATTGATAGATACAGATAGGTAGGTAGGTAGATTGATAGATAGAGATAGGTAGGTAGATAGATAGATAGATAGAGATAGGTAGGTAGGTAGATTGATACAGATAGGTAGGTAGGTTGATAGATAGAGATAGGTAGGTAGGTAGATATATAGATAGAGATAGGTAGGTAGGTAGGTAGGTAGATAGATACAGATAGGTAGGTAGATTGATAGAAAGAAATAGGTAGGTAGGTAGATAGAGAGATACAGATAGGTAGGTAGGTAGATAGATAGAGATAGGTAGGTAGGTAGATAGATTGATAGAGATTGGTAGGTAGGTAGATTGATAGATAGAGATAGGTAGGTAGGTAGGAAGATAGATAGATAGAGATAGGTAGGTAGGTAGGTAGATAGATACAGATAGGTAGGTAGGTAGATAGATAGATAGAGATAGGTAGGTAGGTAGATAGATAGATACAGATAGGTAGGTAGGTAGATAGATAGATAGAGATAGGTAGGTAGGTAGATAGATAGATAGAGATAGGTAGGTAGGTAGATAGATAGATACAGATAGGTAGGTAGGTAGATTGATAGATACAGATAGGTAGGTAGGTAGGTAGATAGATACAGATAGGTAGGTAGATAGATAAATACAGATAGGTGGGTAGGTAGATAGATAGATAGAGATAGGTAGGTAGGTAGATTGATAGATAGAGATAGGTAGGTAGGTAGATTGATAGATACAGATAGGTAGGTAGGTAGGTAGATAGATACAGATAGGTAGATAGATAGATAAATACAGATAGGTGGGTAGGTAGATAGATAGATAGAGATAGGTAGGTAGGTAGATTGATAGATACAGATAGGTAGGTAGGTAGATAGATAGATACAGATAGGTAAGTAGGTAGATTGATAGATAGAGATAGGTAGGTAGGTAGATAGATAGAGATAGGTAGGTAGGTAGATAGATAGATAGAGATAGGTAGGTAGGTAGATAGATAGATAGATAGAGGTAGGTAGGTAGATAGATAGATAGAGATAGGTAGGTAGGTAGCTAGATAGATAGAGATAGGTAGGTAGGTAGATAGATAGATACAGATAGGTAGGTAGGTAGATTGATAGATAGAGATAGGTAGGTAGGTAGGTAGATAGATAGAGATAGGTAGGTAGGTAGATTGATAGAGATAGGTAGGTAGGTAGGTAGATAGATAGAGAGGTAGGTAGGTAGATTGATAGATACAGATAGGTAGGTAGGTAGATTGATAGATAGAGATAGGTAGGTAGGTAGATAGATAGATAGAGATAGGTAGGTAGGTAGATTGATAGATACAGATAGGTAGGTAGGTAGATTGATAGATAGAGATAGGTAGGTAGGTAGATAGATAGATAGAGATAGGTAGGTAGGTAGGTAGATAGATACAGATAGGTAGGTAGATTGATAGATAGAGTTCAGTAGGTAGGTAGATAGATAGATAGAGATAGATAGGTAGGTAGATAGATAGATAGAGATAGGTAGGTAGGTAGATAGATAGATAGAGATAGGTAGGTAGGTAGATTGATAGATACAGATAGGTAGGTATGTAGATAGATAGATAGATAGAGATAGGTAGGTAGGTAGATTGATAGATAGAGATAGGTAGGTAGGTAGGTAGATAGATAGATAGAGATAGGTAGGTAGGTAGGTAGATAGATACAGATAGGTAGGTAGGTAGATAGATAGATAGAGATAGGTAGGTAGGTAGATAGATAGATACAGATAGGTAGGTAGGTAGATAGATAGATAGAGATAGGTAGGTAGGTAGATAGATAGATAGAGATAGGTAGGTAGGTAGATAGATAGATACAGATAGGTAGGTAGGTAGATTGATAGATACAGATAGGTAGGTAGGTAGGGAGATAGATACAGATTGGTAGGTAGATAGATAAATACAGATAGGTGGGTAGGTAGATAGATAGATAGAGATAGGTAGGTAGGTAGATTGATAGATAGAGATAGGTAGGTAGGTAGATTGATAGATACAGATAGGTAGGTAGGTAGGTAGATAGATACAGATAGGTAGATTGATAAATAAATACAGATAGGTGGGTAGGTAGATAGATAGATAGAGATAGGTAGGTAGGTAGATTGATAGATACAGATAGGGAGGTAGGTAGATAGATAGATACAGATAGGTAAGTAGGTAGATTGATAGATAGAGATAGGTAGGTAGGTAGATAGATAGAGATAGGTAGGTAGGTAGATAGATAGATAGAGATAGGTAGGTAGGTAGATAGATAGATACAGATAGGTAGGTAGGTAGATTGATAGATAGAGATAGGTAGGTAGGTAGGTAGATAGATAGAGATAGGTAGGTAGGTAGATTGATAGAGATAGGTAGGTAGGTAGGTAGATAGATAGAGAGGTAGGTAGGTAGATTCATAGATACAGATAGGTAGGTAGGTAGATTGATAGATAGAGATAGGTAGGTAGGTAGATAGATAGATAGAGATAGGTAGGTAGGTAGATTGATAGATACAGATAGGTAGGTAGGTAGATTGATAGATAGAGATAGGTAGGTAGGTAGATAGATAGATAGAGATAGGTAGGTAGGTAGGTAGATAGATACAGATAGGTAGGTAGATTGATAGATAGAGTTCAGTAGGTAGGTAGATAGATAGATAGAGATAGATAGGTAGGTAGATAGATAGATAGAGATAGGTAGGTAGGTAGATAGATAGATAGAGATAGGTAGGTAGGTAGATTGATAGATACAGATAGGTAGGTAGGTAGATAGATAGATAGATAGAGATAGGTAGGTAGGTAGATTGATAGATAGAAATAGGTAGGTAGGTAGGTAGATAGATAGAGATAGGTAGGTAGGTAGATTGATAGATAGAGATAGGTAGATAGGTAGATAGATAGATACAGATATGTAGGTAGGTAGATTGATAGATACAGATAGGTAGGTAGGTAGATAAATAGATACAGATAGGTAGGTAGGTAGACTGATAGATAGAGATAGGTAGGTAGGTAGATATATAGATACAGATATGTAGGTAGGTAGGTAGATAGATAGAGATAGGTAGGTAGGTAGATTGATAGATACAGATAGTTACGTAGGTAGATAGATAGATACAGATAGGTAGGTAGGTAGATATATAGGTACAGATATGTAGGTAGGTAGATAGATAGATACAGATAGGTAGGTATGTAGGTAGATAGATACAGATAGGTAGGTAGGTAGATAGATAGATACAGATAGGTAGGTAGGTAGATATATAGGTACAGATATGTAGGTAGGTAGATAGATAGATACAGATAGGTAGGTATGTAGGTAGATAGATACAGATAGGTAGATAGGTAGATAGATAGATACAGATATGTAGGTATGTAGATTGATAGATACGGATAGGCAGGTAGGTAGATAGATAGATACAGATAGGTAGGTAGGTAGACTGATGGATACAGATAGGTAGGTAGGTAGATATATAGATACAGATATGTAGGTAGGTAGATAGATAGATACAGATAGGTAGGTAGGTAGATATATAGATACAGATATGTAGGTAGGTAGATAGATAGATAGAGATAGGTAGGTAGGTAGATTGATAGATACAGATAGGTAGGTAGGTAGATAGATAGATACAGATAGGTAGGTAGGTAGATTGATAGATAGAGATAGGTAGGTAGGTAGATAGATAGATAGAGATAGGTAGGTAGGTAGATAGATAGATAGAGATAGGTAGGTAGGTAGATAGATAGATAGAGATAGGTAGGTAGGTAGATTGATAGATACAGATAGGTAGGTAGGTAGATAGATAGATAGATATAGGTAGGTAGGTAGATAGATAGAAAGAGATAGGTAGGTAGGTAGGTAGGTAGATAAATACAGATAGGTAGGTAGATTGATAGATAGAGATGGGTAGGTAGGTAGATAGATAGATAGATAGAGATAGATAGGTAGGTAGAATGATAGATACAGATAGGTAGGTAGGTAGATAGATAGATAGAGATAGGTAGGTAGGTAGATAGATAGATAGAGATATGTAGGTAGTTAGATAGATAGATAGAGATAGGTAGGTAGGTAGATAGATAGATACAGATAGGTAGGTAGGTAGATAGATAGATACAGATAGGTAGGTAGGTAGATTGATAGATAGAGATAGGTAGGTAGGTAGGTAGATAGATAGAGATAGGTAGGTAGGTAGATTGATAGAGATAGTTAGGTAGGTAGGTAGGTAGGTAGATAGATAGAGATAGGTAGGTAGGTAGATTGATAGATACAGATAGGTAGGTAGGTAGATTGATAGATAGAGATAGGTAGGTAGGTAGATAGATAGATAGAGATAGGTAGGTAGGTAGATTGATAGATACAGATAGGTAGGTAGGTAGATTGATAGAGATAGGTAGGTAGGTAGATAGATAGATAGAGATAGGTAGGTAGGTAGGTAGATAAATACAGATAGGTAGGTAGATTGATAGATAGAGATAGGTAGGTAGGTAGATAGATAGATATAGATAGGTAGGTAGGTAGATTGATAGATAGAGATAGGTAGATAGGTAGATAGATAGATACAGATAGGTAGGTAGGTAGATAGATAGATACAGATAGGTAGGTAGGTAGATAGATAGATACAGATATGTAGGTAGGTAGATAGATAGATACAGATAGGTAGGTAGGTAGGTAGATAGATACAGATAGGTAGGTAGGTAGATAGATAGATACAGATAGGTAGGTAGGTAGGTAGATAGATAGAGATAGGTAGGTAGGTAGATAGATAGATAGAGATAGATAGGTAGGTAGATTGATAGATACAGATAGGTAGGTAGGTAGATAGATAGATACAGATAGGTAGGTAGGTAGATTGATAGATAGAGATAGGTAGGTAGGTAGATAGATAGAGATAGGTAGGTAGGTAGATAGATAGATAGATAGAGATAGGTAGGTAGGTAGATAGATAGATAGAGATAGGTAGGTAGGTAGATTGATAGATACAGATAGGTAGGTAGGTAGATAGATAGATAGATAGAGATAGGTAGGTAGATAGATAGATAGAGATAGGTAGGTAGGTAGGTAGATAAATACAGATAGGTAGGTAGATTGATAGATAGAGATGGGTAGGTAGGTAGATAGATAGATAGAGATAGATAGGTAGGTAGATTGATAGATACAGATAGGTAGGTAGGTAGATAGATAGATAGAGATAGGTAGGTAGTTAGATAGATAGATAGAGATAGGTAGGTATTTAGATAGATAGATAGAGATAGGTAGGTAGGTAGATAGATAGATACAGATAGGTAGGTAGGTAGATAGATAGATACAGATAGGTAGGTAGGTAGATTGATAGATAGAGATAGGTAGGTAGGTAGGTAGATAGATAGAGATAGGTAGTAGGTAGATTGATAGAGATAGTTAGGTAGGTAGGTAGGTAGATAGATAGAGATAGGTAGGTAGGTAGATTGATAGATACAGATAGGTAGGTAGGTAGATTGATAGATAGAGATAGGTAGGTAGGTAGATAGATAGATAGAGATAGGTAGGTAGGTAGATTGATAGATACAGATAGGTAGGTAGGTAGATTGATAGAGATAGGTAGGTAGGTAGATAGATAGATAGAGATAGGTAGGTAGGTAGGTAGATAAATACAGATAGGTAGGTAGATTGATAGATAGAGATAGGTAGGTAGGTAGATAGATAGAAAGAGATAGGTAGGTAGGTAGGTAGATAGATAGAGATAGGTAGGTAGGTAGATTGATAGATACAGATAGGTAGGTAGGTAGATAGATAGATACAGATAGGTAGGTAGGTAGATAGATAGATACAGATATGTAGGTAGGTAGATAGATAGATACAGATAGGTAGGTAGGTAGGTAGATAGATACAGATAGGTAGGTAGGTAGATAGATAGATACAGATAGGTAGGTAGGTAGGTAGATAGATAGAGATAGGTAGGTAGGTAGATAGATAGATAGAGATAGATAGGTAGGTAGATTGATAGATACAGATAGGTAGGTAGGTAGATAGATAGATACAGATAGGTAGGTAGGTAGATAGATAGATACAGATAGGTAGGTAGGTAGATTGATAGATAGAGATAGGTAGGTAGGTAGGTAGATAGATAGAGATAGGTAGGTAGGTAGATTGATAGAGATAGTTAGGTAGGTAGGTAGGTAGGTAGATAGATAGAGATAGGTAGGTAGGTAGATTGATAGATACAGATAGGTAGGTAGGTAGATTGATAGATAGAGATAGGTAGGTAGGTAGATAGATAGATAGAGATGGGTAGGTAGGTAGATTGATAGATACAGATAGGTAGGTAGGTAGATTGATAGAGATAGGTAGGTAGGTAGATAGATAGATAGAGATAGGTAGGTAGGTAGGTAGATAAATACAGATAGGTAGGTAGATTGATAGATAGAGATAGGTAGGTAGGTAGATAGATAGATATAGATAGGTAGGTAGGTAGATTGATAGATAGAGATAGGTAGATAGGTAGATAGATAGATACAGATAGGTAGGTAGGTAGATAGATAGATACAGATAGGTAGGTAGGTAGATAGATAGATACAGATATGTAGGTAGGTAGATAGATAGATACAGATAGGTAGGTAGGTAGGTAGATAGATACAGATAGGTAGGTAGGTAGATAGATAGATACAGATAGGTAGGTAGGTAGGTAGATAGATAGAGATAGGTAGGTAGGTAGATAGATAGATAGAGATAGATAGGTAGGTAGATTGATAGATACAGATAGGTAGGTAGGTAGATAGATAGATACAGATAGGTAGGTAGGTAGATTGATAGATAGAGATAGGTAGGTAGGTAGATAGATAGAGATAGGTAGGTAGGTAGATAGATAGATAGAGATAGGTAGGTAGGTAGATAGATAGATAGAGATAGGTAGGTAGGTAGATTGATAGATACAGATAGGTAGGTAGGTAGATAGATAGATAGATAGAGATAGGTAGGTAGATAGATAGATACAGATAGGTAGGTAGGTAGGTAGATAAATACAGATAGGTAGGTAGATTGATAGATAGAGATGGGTAGGTAGGTAGATAGATAGATAGAGATAGATAGGTAGGTAGATTGATAGATACAGATAGGTAGGTAGGTAGATAGATAGATAGAGATAGGTAGGTAGTTAGATAGATAGATAGAGATAGGTAGGTATTTAGATAGATAGATAGAGATAGGTAGGTAGGTAGATAGATAGATACAGATAGGTAGGTAGGTAGATAGATAGATACAGATAGGTAGGTAGGTAGATTGATAGATAGAGATAGGTAGGTAGGTAGGTAGATAGATAGAGATAGGTAGTAGGTAGATTGATAGAGATAGTTAGGTAGGTAGGTAGGTAGATAGATAGAGATAGGTAGGTAGGTAGATTGATAGATACAGATAGGTAGGTAGGTAGATTGATAGATAGAGATAGGTAGGTAGGTAGATAGATAGATAGAGATAGGTAGGTAGGTAGATTGATAGATACAGATAGGTAGGTAGGTAGATTGATAGAGATAGGTAGGTAGGTAGATAGATAGATAGAGATAGGTAGGTAGGTAGGTAGATAAATACAGATAGGTAGGTAGATTGATAGATAGAGATAGGTAGGTAGGTAGATAGATAGAAAGAGATAGGTAGGTAGGTAGGTAGATAGATAGAGATAGGTAGGTAGGTAGATTGATAGATACAGATAGGTAGGTAGGTAGATAGATAGATACAGATAGGTAGGTAGGTAGATATATAGATACAGATATGTAGGTAGGTAGATAGATAGATACATATAGGTAGGTAGGTAGGTAGATAGATACAGATAGGTAGGTAGGTAGATAGACAGATACAGATAGGTAGGTAGGTAGGTAGATAGATAGAGATAGGTAGGTAGGTAGATAGATAGATACAGATAGGTAGGTAGGTAGATAGATAGATAGAGATAGGTAGGTAGGTAGATAGATACAGATATGTAGGTAGGTAGATTGATAGATAGAGATAGGTAGGTAGGTAGGTAGATAGATAGAGATAGGTAGGTAGGTAGATTGATAGATAGAGATAGGTAGGTAGGTAGGTAGGTAGGTAGATAGATAGAGATAGGTAGGTAGGTAGATAGATACAGATAGGTAGGTAGGTAGATAGATAGATACAGATAGGTAGGTAGGTAGGTAGATAGATAGAGATAGGTAGGTAGGTAGATAGATAGATAGAGATAGATAGGTAGGTAGATTGATAGATACAGATAGGTAGGTAGGTAGATAGATAGATACAGATAGGTAGGTAGGTAGATTGATAGATAGAGATAGGTAGGTAGGTAGATAGATAGAGATAGGTAGGTAGGTAGATAGATAGATAGAGATAGGTAGGTAGGTAGATAGATAGATAGAGATAGGTAGGTAGGTAGATTGATCGATACAGATAGGTAGGTAGGTAGATAGATAGATACAGATAGGTAGGTAGGTAGATAGATAGAGATAGGTAGGTAGGTGGATTGATAGATAGAGATAGGTAGATAGGTAGATAGATAGATACAGATAGGTAGGTAGGTAGATAGATAGATAGAGATAGGTAGGTAGGTAGATAGATAGATAGAGATAGTTAGGTAGGTAGATTGATAGATACAGATAGGTAGGTAGGTAGATAGATAGATAGAGATAGGTAGGTAGGTAGATAGATAGAAAGAGATAGGTAGGTAGGTAGGTAGATAGATAGAGATAGGTAGGTAGGTAGGTAGATTGATAGATACAGATAGGTAGGTAGGTAGATAGATAGATACAGATAGGTAGGTAGGTAGATATATAGATACAGATATGTAGGTAGGTAGATAGATAGATACAGATAGGTAGGTAGGTAGGTAGATAGATACAGATAGGTAGGTAGGTAGATAGATAGATACAGATAGGTAGGTAGGTAGGTAGATAGATAGAGATAGGTAGGTAGGTAGATAGATAGATACAGATAGGTAGGTAGGTAGATAGATAGATAGAGATAGGTAGGTAGGTAGATAGATACAGATATGTAGGTAGGTAGATTGATAGATAGAGATAGGTAGGTAGGTAGGTAGATAGATAGAGATAGGTAGGTAGGTAGATTGATAGATAGAGATAGGTAGGAAGGTAGGTAGGTAGATAGATAGAGATAGGTAGGTAGGTAGATTGATAGAGATAGGTAGGTAGGTAGATAGATAGATAGAGATAGATAGGTAGGTAGATAGATAGAGATAGGTAGGTAGGTAGATAGATAGATAGAGATAGATAGGTAGGTAGATTGATAGATACAGATAGGTAGGTAGGTAGATAGATAGATACAGATAGGTAGGTAGGTAGATTGATAGATAGAGATAGGTAGGTAGGTAGATAGATAGAGATAGGTAGGTAGGTAGATAGATAGATAGAGATAGGTAGGTAGGTAGATAGATAGATAGAGATAGGTAGGTAGGTAGATTGATAGATACAGATAGGTAGGTAGGTAGATAGATAGATAGAGATAGGTAGGTAGGTAGATAGATAGATAGAGATAGGTAGGTAGGTAGGTAGATAAATACAGATAGGTAGGTAGATTGATAGATAGAGATGGGTAGGTAGGTAGATAGATAGATAGAGATAGATAGGTAGGTAGATTGATAGATACAGATAGGTAGGTAGGTAGATAGATAGATACAGATAGGTAGGTAGGTAGATTGATAGATAGAGATAGGTAGGTAGGTAGATAGATAGAGATAGGTAGGTAGGTAGATAGATAGATAGAGATAGGTAGGTAGGTAGATAGATAGATAGAGATAGGTAGGTAGGTAGATTGATAGATACAGATAGGTAGGTAGGTAGATAGATAGATAGAGATAGGTAGGTAGGTAGATAGATAGATAGAGATAGGTAGGTAGGTAGGTAGATAAATACAGATAGGTAGGTAGATTGATAGATAGAGATGGGTAGCTAGGTAGATAGATAGATAGAGATAGATAGGTAGGTAGATTGATAGATACAGATAGGTAGGTAGGTAGATAGATAGATAGAGATATGTAGGTAGTTAGATAGATAGATAGAGATAGGTAGGTATTTAGATAGATAGATAGAGATAGGTAGGTAGGTAGATAGATAGATACAGATAGGTAGGTAGGTAGATAGATAGATACAGATAGGTAGGTAGGTAGATTGATAGATAGAGATAGGTAGGTAGGTAGGTAGATAGATAGAGATAGGTAGTAGGTAGATTGATAGAGATAGTTAGGTAGGTAGGTAGGTAGATAGATAGAGATAGGTAGGTAGGTAGATTGATAGATACAGATAGGTAGGTAGGTAGATTGATAGATAGAGATAGGTAGGTAGGTAGATAGATAGATAGAGATAGGTAGGTAGGTAGATTGATAGATACAGATAGGTAGGTAGGTAGATTGATAGAGATAGGTAGGTAGGTAGATAGATAGATAGAGATAGGTAGGTAGGTAGGTAGATAAATACAGATAGGTAGGTAGATTGATAGATAGAGATAGGTAGGTAGGTAGGTAGATAGATAGAGATAGGTAGGTAGGTAGATTGATAGATAGAGATAGGTAGGTAGGTAGATAGATAGATAGAGATAGTTAGGTAGGTAGATTGATAGATACAGATAGGTAGGTAGGTAGATAGATAGATAGAGATAGGTAGGTAGGTAGATAGATAGAAAGAGATAGGTAGGTAGGTAGGTAGATAGATAGAGATAGGTAGGTAGGTAGGTAGATTGATAGATACAGATAGGTAGGTAGGTAGATAGATAGATACAGATAGGTAGGTAGGTAGATATATAGATACAGATATGTAGGTAGGTAGATAGATAGATACAGATAGGTAGGTAGGTAGGTAGATAGATACAGATAGGTAGGTAGGTAGATAGATAGATACAGATAGGTAGGTAGGTAGGTAGATAGATAGAGATAGGTAGGTAGGTAGATAGATAGATACAGATAGGTAGGTAGGTAGATAGATAGATAGAGATAGGTAGGTAGGTAGATAGATACAGATATGTAGGTAGGTAGATTGATAGATAGAGATAGGTAGGTAGGTAGGTAGATAGATAGAGATAGGTAGGTAGGTAGATTGATAGATAGAGATAGGTAGGAAGGTAGGTAGGTAGATAGATAGAGATAGGTAGGTAGGTAGATTGATAGAGATAGGTAGGTAGGTAGATAGATAGATAGAGATAGATAGGTAGGTAGATAGATAGAGATAGGTAGGTAGGTAGATAGATAGATAGAGATAGATAGGTAGGTAGATTGATAGATACAGATAGGTAGGTAGGTAGATAGATAGATACAGATAGGTAGGTAGGTAGATTGATAGATAGAGATAGGTAGGTAGGTAGATAGATAGAGATAGGTAGGTAGGTAGATAGATAGAGATAGGTAGGTAGGTAGATAGATAGATAGAGATAGGTAGGTAGGTAGATTGATAGATACAGATAGGTAGGTAGGTAGATAGATAGATAGAGATAGGTAGGTAGGTAGATAGATAGATAGAGATAGGTAGGTAGGTAGGTAGATAAATACAGATAGGTAGGTAGATTGATAGATAGAGATGGGTAGGTAGGTAGATAGATAGATAGAGATAGATAGGTAGGTAGATTGATAGATACAGATAGGTAGGTAGGTAGATAGATAGATACAGATAGGTAGGTAGGTAGATTGATAGATAGAGATAGGTAGGTAGGTAGATAGATAGAGATAGGTAGGTAGGTAGATAGATAGATAGAGATAGGTAGGTAGGTAGATTGATAGATACAGATAGGTAGGTAGGTAGATAGATAGATAGAGATAGGTAGGTAGGTAGATAGATAGATAGAGATAGGTAGGTAGGTAGGTAGATAAATACAGATAGGTAGGTAGATTGATAGATAGAGATGGGTAGCTAGGTAGATAGATAGATAGAGATAGATAGGTAGGTAGATTGATAGATACAGATAGGTAGGTAGGTAGATAGATAGATAGAGATATGTAGGTAGTTAGATAGATAGATAGAGATAGGTAGGTATTTAGATAGATAGATAGAGATAGATAGGTAGGTAGATAGATAGATACAGATAGGTAGGTAGGTAGATAGATAGATACAGATAGGTAGGTAGGTAGATTGATAGATAGAGATAGGTAGGTAGGTAGGTAGATAGATAGAGATAGGTAGTAGGTAGATTGATAGAGATAGTTAGGTAGGTAGGTAGGTAGATAGATAGAGATAGGTAGGTAGGTAGATTGATAGATACAGATAGGTAGGTAGGTAGATTGATAGATAGAGATAGGTAGGTAGGTAGATAGATAGATAGAGATAGGTAGGTAGGTAGATTGATAGATACAGATAGGTAGGTAGGTAGATTGATAGAGATAGGTAGGTAGGTAGATAGATAGATAGAGATAGGTAGGTAGGTAGGTAGATAAATACAGATAGGTAGGTAGATTGATAGATAGAGATAGGTAGGTAGGTAGGTAGATAGATAGAGATAGGTAGGTAGGTAGATTGATAGATAGAGATAGGTAGATAGGTAGATAGATAGATACAGATAGGTAGGTAGGTAGATAGATAGATAGAGATAGGTAGGTAGGTAGATAGATAGATAGATAGAGATAGTTAGGTAGGTAGATTGATAGATACAGATAGGTAGGTAGGTAGATAGATAGATAGAGATAGGTAGGTAGGTAGATAGATAGAAAGAGATAGGTAGGTAGTTAGGTAGATAGATAGAGATAGGTAGGTAGGTAGATTGATAGATACAGATAGGTAGGTAGGTAGATAGATAGATACAGATAGGTAGGTAGGTAGATATATAGATACAGATATGTAGGTAGGTAGATAGATAGATACAGATAGGTAGGTAGGTAGATAGATACAGATAGGTAGGTAGGTAGATAGATAGATACAGATAGGTAGGTAGGTAGGTAGATAGATAGAGATAGGTAGGTAGGTAGATAGATAGATACAGATAGGTAGGTAGGTAGATAGATAGATAGAGATAGGTAGGTAGGTAGATAGATACAGATATGTAGGTAGGTAGATTGATAGATAGAGATAGGTAGGTAGGTAGGTAGATAGATAGAGATAGGTAGGTAGGTAGATTGATAGATAGAGATAGGTAGGTAGGTAGGTAGGTAGATAGATAGAGATAGGTAGGTAGGTAGGTAGATAGATAGAGATAGGTAGGTAGGTAGATTGATAGATACAGATAGGTAGGTAGGTAGATAGATAGATACAGATAGGTAGGTAGGTAGATAGATAGATACAGATATGTAGGTAGGTAGATAGATAGATACAGATAGGTAGGTAGGTAGGTAGATAGATACAGATAGGTAGGTAGGTAGATAGATAGATACAGATAGGTAGGTAGGTAGGTAGATAGATAGAGATAGGTAGGTAGGTAGATAGATAGATAGAGATAGATAGGTAGGTAGATTGATAGATACAGATAGGTAGGTAGGTAGATAGATAGATACAGATATGTAGGTAGGTAGATAGATAGATACAGATAGGTAGGTAGGTAGGTAGATAGATACAGATAGGTAGGTAGGTAGATAGATAGATACAGATAGGTAGGTAGGTAGGTAGATAGATAGAGATAGGTAGGTAGGTAGATAGATAGATAGAGATAGATAGGTAGGTAGATTGATAGATACAGATAGGTAGGTAGGTAGATAGATAGATACAGATAGGTAGGTAGGTAGATAGATAGATACAGATAGGTAGGTTGGTAGATTGATAGATAGAGATAGGTAGGTAGGTAGGTAGATAGATAGAGATAGGTAGGTAGGTAGATTGATAGAGATAGTTAGGTAGGTAGGTAGGTAGGTAGGTAGATAGATAGAGATAGGTAGGTAGGTAGATTGATAGATACAGATAGGTAGGTAGGTAGATTGATAGATAGAGATAGGTAGGTAGGTAGATAGATAGATAGAGATGGGTAGGTAGGTAGATTGATAGATACAGATAGGTAGGTAGGTAGATTGATAGAGATAGGTAGGTAGGTAGATAGATAGATAGAGATAGGTAGGTAGGTAGGTAGATAAATACAGATAGGTAGGTAGATTGATAGATAGAGATAGGTAGGTAGGTAGATAGATAGATATAGATAGGTAGGTAGGTAGACTGATAGATAGAGATAGGTAGATAGGTAGATAGATAGATACAGATAGGTAGGTAGGTAGATAGATAGATACAGATAGGTAGGTAGGTAGATAGATAGATACAGATATGTAGGTAGGTAGATAGATAGATACAGATAGGTAGGTAGGTAGGTAGATAGATACAGATAGGTAGGTAGGTAGATAGATAGATACAGATAGGTAGGTAGGTAGGTAGATAGATAGAGATAGGTAGGTAGGTAGATAGATAGATAGAGATAGATAGGTAGGTAGATTGATAGATACAGATAGGTAGGTAGGTAGATAGATAGATACAGATAGGTAGGTAGGTAGATTGATAGATAGAGATAGGTAGGTAGGTAGATAGATAGAGATAGGTAGGTAGGTAGATAGATAGATAGAGATAGGTAGGTAGGTAGATAGATAGATAGAGATAGGTAGGTAGGTAGATTGATAGATACAGATAGGTAGGTAGGTAGATAGATAGATAGATAGAGATAGGTAGGTAGATAGATAGATAGAGATAGGTAGGTAGGTAGGTAGATAAATACAGATAGGTAGGTAGATTGATAGATAGAGATGGGTAGGTAGGTAGATAGATAGATAGAGATAGATAGGTAGGTAGATTGATAGATACAGATAGGTAGGTAGGTAGATAGATAGATAGAGATAGGTAGGTAGTTAGATAGATAGATAGAGATAGGTAGGTATTTAGATAGATAGATAGAGATAGGTAGGTAGGTAGATAGATAGATACAGATAGGTAGGTAGGTAGATAGATAGATACAGATAGGTAGGTAGATTGATAGATAGAGATAGGTAGGTAGGTAGGTAGATAGATAGAGATAGGTAGTAGGTAGATTGATAGAGATAGTTAGGTAGGTAGGTAGGTAGATAGATAGAGATAGGTAGGTAGGTAGATTGATAGATACAGATAGGTAGGTAGGTAGATTGATAGATAGAGATAGGTAGGTAGGTAGATAGATAGATAGAGATAGGTAGGTAGGTAGATTGATAGATACAGATAGGTAGGTAGGTAGATTGATAGAGATAGGTAGGTAGGTAGATAGATAGATAGAGATAGGTAGGTAGGTAGGTAGATAAATACAGATAGGTAGGTAGATTGATAGATAGAGATAGGTAGGTAGGTAGATAGATAGAAAGAGATAGGTAGGTAGGTAGGTAGATAGATAGAGATAGGTAGGTAGGTAGATTGATAGATACAGATAGGTAGGTAGGTAGATAGATAGATACAGATAGGTAGGTAGGTAGATATATAGATACAGATATGTAGGTAGGTAGATAGATAGATACATATAGGTAGGTAGGTAGGTAGATAGATACAGATAGGTAGGTAGGTAGATAGACAGATACAGATAGGTAGGTAGGTAGGTAGATAGATAGAGATAGGTAGGTAGGTAGATAGATAGATACAGATAGGTAGGTAGGTAGATAGATAGATAGAGATAGGTAGGTAGGTAGATAGATACAGATATGTAGGTAGGTAGATTGATAGATAGAGATAGGTAGGTAGGTAGGTAGATAGATAGAGATAGGTAGGTAGGTAGATTGATAGATAGAGATAGGTGGGTAGGTAGGTAGGTAGGTAGATAGATAGAGATAGGTAGGTAGGTAGATAGATACAGATAGGTAGGTAGGTAGATAGATAGATACAGATAGGTAGGTAGGTAGGTAGATAGATAGAGATAGGTAGGTAGGTAGATAGATAGATAGAGATAGATAGGTAGGTAGATTGATAGATACAGATAGGTAGGTAGGTAGATAGATAGATACAGATAGGTAGGTAGGTAGATTGATAGATAGAGATAGGTAGGTAGGTAGATAGATAGAGATAGGTAGGTAGGTAGATAGATAGATAGAGATAGGTAGGTAGGTAGATAGATAGATAGAGATAGGTAGGTAGGTAGATTGATCGATACAGATAGGTAGGTAGGTAGATAGATAGATACAGATAGGTAGGTAGGTAGATAGATAGAGATAGGTAGGTAGGTAGATTGATAGATAGAGATAGGTAGATAGGTAGATAGATAGATACAGATAGGTAGGTAGGTAGATAGATAGATAGAGATAGGTAGGTAGGTAGATAGATAGATAGAGATAGTTAGGTAGGTAGATTGATAGATACAGATAGGTAGGTAGGTAGATAGATAGATAGAGATAGGTAGGTAGGTAGATAGATAGAAAGAGATAGGTAGGTAGGTAGGTAGATAGATAGAGATAGGTAGGTAGGTAGGTAGATTGATAGATACAGATAGGTAGGTAGGTAGATAGATAGATACAGATAGGTAGGTAGGTAGATATATAGATACAGATATGTAGGTAGGTAGATAGATAGATACAGATAGGTAGGTAGGTAGGTAGATAGATACAGATAGGTAGGTAGGTAGATAGATAGATACAGATAGGTAGGTAGGTAGGTAGATAGATAGAGATAGGTAGGTAGGTAGATAGATAGATACAGATAGGTAGGTAGGTAGATAGATAGATAGAGATAGGTAGGTAGGTAGATAGATACAGATATGTAGGTAGGTAGATTGATAGATAGAGATAGGTAGGTAGGTAGGTAGATAGATAGAGATAGGTAGGTAGGTAGATTGATAGATAGAGATAGGTAGGAAGGTAGGTAGGTAGATAGATAGAGATAGGTAGGTAGGTAGATTGATAGAGATAGGTAGGTAGGTAGATAGATAGATAGAGATAGATAGGTAGGTAGATAGATAGAGATAGGTAGGTAGGTAGATAGATAGATAGAGATAGATAGGTAGGTAGATTGATAGATACAGATAGGTAGGTAGGTAGATAGATAGATACAGATAGGTAGGTAGGTAGATTGATAGATAGAGATAGGTAGGTAGGTAGATAGATAGAGATAGGTAGGTAGGTAGATAGATAGATAGAGATAGGTAGGTAGGTAGATAGATAGATAGAGATAGGTAGGTAGGTAGATTGATAGATACAGATAGGTAGGTAGGTAGATAGATAGATAGAGATAGGTAGGTAGGTAGATAGATAGATAGAGATAGGTAGGTAGGTAGGTAGATAAATACAGATAGGTAGGTAGATTGATAGATAGAGATGGGTAGGTAGGTAGATAGATAGATAGAGATAGATAGGTAGGTAGATTGATAGATACAGATAGGTAGGTAGGTAGATAGATAGATACAGATAGGTAGGTAGGTAGATTGATAGATAGAGATAGGTAGGTAGGTAGATAGATAGAGATAGGTAGGTAGGTAGATAGATAGATAGAGATAGGTAGGTAGGTAGATAGATAGATAGAGATAGGTAGGTAGGTAGATTGATAGATACAGATAGGTAGGTAGGTAGATAGATAGATAGAGATAGGTAGGTAGGTAGATAGATAGATAGAGATAGGTAGGTAGGTAGGTAGATAAATACAGATAGGTAGGTAGATTGATAGATAGAGATGGGTAGCTAGGTAGATAGATAGATAGAGATAGATAGGTAGGTAGATTGATAGATACAGATAGGTAGGTAGGTAGATAGATAGATAGAGATATGTAGGTAGTTAGATAGATAGATAGAGATAGGTAGGTATTTAGATAGATAGATAGAGATAGGTAGGTAGGTAGATAGATAGATACAGATAGGTAGGTAGGTAGATAGATAGATACAGATAGGTAGGTAGGTAGATTGATAGATAGAGATAGGTAGGTAGGTAGGTAGATAGATAGAGATAGGTAGTAGGTAGATTGATAGAGATAGTTAGGTAGGTAGGTAGGTAGATAGATAGAGATAGGTAGGTAGGTAGATTGATAGATACAGATAGGTAGGTAGGTAGATTGATAGATAGAGATAGGTAGGTAGGTAGATAGATAGATAGAGATAGGTAGGTAGGTAGATTGATAGATACAGATAGGTAGGTAGGTAGATTGATAGAGATAGGTAGGTAGGTAGATAGATAGATAGAGATAGGTAGGTAGGTAGGTAGATAAATACAGATAGGTAGGTAGATTGATAGATAGAGATAGGTAGGTAGGTAGGTAGATAGATAGAGATAGGTAGGTAGGTAGATTGATAGATAGAGATAGGTAGATAGGTAGATAGATAGATACAGATAGGTAGGTAGGTAGATAGATAGATACAGATAGGTAGGTAGGTAGATAGATAGATACAGATATGTAGGTAGGTAGATAGATAGATACAGATAGGTAGGTAGGTAGGTAGATAGATACAGATAGGTAGGTAGGTAGATAGATAGATACAGATAGGTAGGTAGGTAGGTAGATAGATAGAGATAGGTAGGTAGGTAGATAGATAGATAGAGATAGATAGGTAGGTAGATTGATAGATACAGATAGGTAGGTAGGTAGATAGATAGATACAGATAGGTAGGTAGGTAGATTGATAGATAGAGATAGGTAGGTAGGTAGATAGATAGAGATAGGTAGGTAGGTAGATAGATAGATAGAGATAGGTAGGTAGGTAGATAGATAGATAGAGATAGGTAGGTAGGTAGATTGATAGATACAGATAGGTAGGTAGGTAGATAGATAGATAGATAGATAGAGATAGGTAGGTAGATAGATAGATAGAGATAGGTAGGTAGGTAGGTAGATAAATACAGATAGGTAGGTAGATTGATAGATAGAGATGGGTAGGTAGGTAGATAGATAGATAGAGATAGATAGGTAGGTAGATTGATAGATACAGATAGGTAGGTAGGTAGATAGATAGATAGAGATAGGTAGGTAGTTAGATAGATAGATAGAGATAGGTAGGTATTTAGATAGATAGATAGAGATAGGTAGGTAGGTAGATAGATAGATACAGATAGGTAGGTAGGTAGATAGATAGATACAGATAGGTAGGTAGGTAGATTGATAGATAGAGATAGGTAGGTAGGTAGGTAGATAGATAGAGATAGGTAGTAGGTAGATTGATAGAGATAGTTAGGTAGGTAGGTAGGTAGATAGATAGAGATAGGTAGGTAGGTAGATTGATAGATACAGATAGGTAGGTAGGTAGATTGATAGATAGAGATAGGTAGGTAGGTAGATAGATAGATAGAGATAGGTAGGTAGGTAGATTGATAGATACAGATAGGTAGGTAGGTAGATTGATAGAGATAGGTAGGTAGGTAGATAGATAGATAGAGATAGGTAGGTAGGTAGGTAGATAAATACAGATAGGTAGGTAGATTGATAGATAGAGATAGGTAGGTAGGTAGATAGATAGAAAGAGATAGGTAGGTAGGTAGGTAGATAGATAGAGATAGGTAGGTAGGTAGATTGATAGATACAGATAGGTAGGTAGGTAGATAGATAGATACAGATAGGTAGGTAGGTAGATATATAGATACAGATATGTAGGTAGGTAGATAGATAGATACATATAGGTAGGTAGGTAGGTAGATAGATACAGATAGGTAGGTAGGTAGATAGACAGATACAGATAGGTAGGTAGGTAGGTAGATAGATAGAGATAGGTAGGTAGGTAGATAGATAGATACAGATAGGTAGGTAGGTAGATAGATAGATAGAGATAGGTAGGTAGGTAGATAGATACAGATATGTAGGTAGGTAGATTGATAGATAGAGATAGGTAGGTAGGTAGGTAGATAGATAGAGATAGGTAGGTAGGTAGATTGATAGATAGAGATAGGTAGGTAGGTAGGTAGGTAGGTAGATAGATAGAGATAGGTAGGTAGGTAGATAGATACAGATAGGTAGGTAGGTAGATAGATAGATACAGATAGGTAGGTAGGTAGGTAGATAGATAGAGATAGGTAGGTAGGTAGATAGATAGATAGAGATAGATAGGTAGGTAGATTGATAGATACAGATAGGTAGGTAGGTAGATAGATAGATACAGATAGGTAGGTAGGTAGATTGATAGATAGAGATAGGTAGGTAGGTAGATAGATAGAGATAGGTAGGTAGGTAGATAGATAGATAGAGATAGGTAGGTAGGTAGATAGATAGATAGAGATAGGTAGGTAGGTAGATTGATCGATACAGATAGGTAGGTAGGTAGATAGATAGATACAGATAGGTAGGTAGGTAGATAGATAGAGATAGGTAGGTAGGTAGATTGATAGATAGAGATAGGTAGATAGGTAGATAGATAGATACAGATAGGTAGGTAGGTAGATAGATAGATAGAGATAGGTAGGTAGGTAGATAGATAGATAGAGATAGTTAGGTAGGTAGATTGATAGATACAGATAGGTAGGTAGGTAGATAGATAGATAGAGATAGGTAGGTAGGTAGATAGATAGAAAGAGATAGGTAGGTAGGTAGGTAGATAGATAGAGATAGGTAGGTAGGTAGGTAGATTGATAGATACAGATAGGTAGGTAGGTAGATAGATAGATACAGATAGGTAGGTAGGTAGATATATAGATACAGATATGTAGGTAGGTAGATAGATAGATACAGATAGGTAGGTAGGTAGGTAGATAGATACAGATAGGTAGGTAGGTAGATAGATAGATACAGATAGGTAGGTAGGTAGGTAGATAGATAGAGATAGGTAGGTAGGTAGATAGATAGATACAGATAGGTAGGTAGGTAGATAGATAGATAGAGATAGGTAGGTAGGTAGATAGATACAGATATGTAGGTAGGTAGATTGATAGATAGAGATAGGTAGGTAGGTAGGTAGATAGATAGAGATAGGTAGGTAGGTAGATTGATAGATAGAGATAGGTAGGAAGGTAGGTAGGTAGATAGATAGAGATAGGTAGGTAGGTAGATTGATAGAGATAGGTAGGTAGGTAGATAGATAGATAGAGATAGATAGGTAGGTAGATAGATAGAGATAGGTAGGTAGGTAGATAGATAGATAGAGATAGATAGGTAGGTAGATTGATAGATACAGATAGGTAGGTAGGTAGATAGATAGATACAGATAGGTAGGTAGGTAGATTGATAGATAGAGATAGGTAGGTAGGTAGATAGATAGAGATAGGTAGGTAGGTAGATAGATAGATAGAGATAGGTAGGTAGGTAGATAGATAGATAGAGATAGGTAGGTAGGTAGATTGATAGATACAGATAGGTAGGTAGGTAGATAGATAGATAGAGATAGGTAGGTAGGTAGATAGATAGATAGAGATAGGTAGGTAGGTAGGTAGATAAATACAGATAGGTAGGTAGATTGATAGATAGAGATGGGTAGGTAGGTAGATAGATAGATAGAGATAGATAGGTAGGTAGATTGATAGATACAGATAGGTAGGTAGGTAGATAGATAGATACAGATAGGTAGGTAGGTAGATTGATAGATAGAGATAGGTAGGTAGGTAGATAGATAGAGATAGGTAGGTAGGTAGATAGATAGATAGAGATAGGTAGGTAGGTAGATAGATAGATAGAGATAGGTAGGTAGGTAGATTGATAGATACAGATAGGTAGGTAGGTAGATAGATAGATAGAGATAGGTAGGTAGGTAGATAGATAGATAGAGATAGGTAGGTAGGTAGGTAGATAAATACAGATAGGTAGGTAGATTGATAGATAGAGATGGGTAGCTAGGTAGATAGATAGATAGAGATAGATAGGTAGGTAGATTGATAGATACAGATAGGTAGGTAGGTAGATAGATAGATAGAGATATGTAGGTAGTTAGATAGATAGATAGAGATAGGTAGGTATTTAGATAGATAGATAGAGATAGGTAGGTAGGTAGATAGATAGATACAGATAGGTAGGTAGGTAGATAGATAGATACAGATAGGTAGGTAGGTAGATTGATAGATAGAGATAGGTAGGTAGGTAGGTAGATAGATAGAGATAGGTAGTAGGTAGATTGATAGAGATAGTTAGGTAGGTAGGTAGGTAGATAGATAGAGATAGGTAGGTAGGTAGATTGATAGATACAGATAGGTAGGTAGGTAGATTGATAGATAGAGATAGGTAGGTAGGTAGATAGATAGATAGAGATAGGTAGGTAGGTAGATTGATAGATACAGATAGGTAGGTAGGTAGATTGATAGAGATAGGTAGGTAGGTAGATAGATAGATAGAGATAGGTAGGTAGGTAGGTAGATAAATACAGATAGGTAGGTAGATTGATAGATAGAGATAGGTAGGTAGGTAGGTAGATAGATAGAGATAGGTAGGTAGGTAGATTGATAGATAGAGATAGGTAGGTAGGTAGATAGATAGATAGAGATAGTTAGGTAGGTAGATTGATAGATACAGATAGGTAGGTAGGTAGATAGATAGATAGAGATAGGTAGGTAGGTAGATAGATAGAAAGAGATAGGTAGGTAGGTAGGTAGGTAGATAGATAGAGATAGGTAGGTAGGTAGGTAGATTGATAGATACAGATAGGTAGGTAGGTAGATAGATAGATACAGATAGGTAGGTAGGTAGATATATAGATACAGATATGTAGGTAGGTAGATAGATAGATACAGATAGGTAGGTAGGTAGGTAGATAGATACAGATAGGTAGGTAGGTAGGTAGATAGATACAGATAGGTAGGTAGGTAGGTAGATAGATAGAGATAGGTAGGTAGGTAGATAGATAGATACAGATAGGTAGGTAGGTAGATAGATAGATAGAGATAGGTAGGTAGGTAGATAGATACAGATATGTAGGTAGGTAGATTGATAGATAGAGATAGGTAGGTAGGTAGGTAGATAGATAGAGATAGGTAGGTAGGTAGATTGATAGATAGAGATAGGTAGGAAGGTAGGTAGGTAGATAGATAGAGATAGGTAGGTAGGTAGATTGATAGAGATAGGTAGGTAGGTAGATAGATAGATAGAGATAGATAGGTAGGTAGATAGATAGAGATAGGTAGGTAGGTAGATAGATAGATAGAGATAGATAGGTAGGTAGATTGATAGATACAGATAGGTAGGTAGGTAGATAGATAGATACAGATAGGTAGGTAGGTAGATTGATAGATAGAGATAGGTAGGTAGGTAGATAGATAGAGATAGGTAGGTAGGTAGATAGATAGATAGAGATAGGTAGGTAGGTAGATAGATAGATAGAGATAGGTAGGTAGGTAGATTGATAGATACAGATAGGTAGGTAGGTAGATAGATAGATAGAGATAGGTAGGTAGGTAGATAGATAGATAGAGATAGGTAGGTAGGTAGGTAGATAAATACAGATAGGTAGGTAGATTGATAGATAGAGATGGGTAGGTAGGTAGATAGATAGATAGAGATAGATAGGTAGGTAGATTGATAGATACAGATAGGTAGGTAGGTAGATAGATAGATACAGATAGGTAGGTAGGTAGATTGATAGATAGAGATAGGTAGGTAGGTAGATAGATAGAGATAGGTAGGTAGGTAGATAGATAGATAGAGATAGGTAGGTAGGTAGATAGATAGATAGAGATAGGTAGGTAGGTAGATTGATAGATACAGATAGGTAGGTAGGTAGATAGATAGATAGAGATAGGTAGGTAGGTAGATAGATAGATAGAGATAGGTAGGTAGGTAGGTAGATAAATACAGATAGGTAGGTAGATTGATAGATAGAGATGGGTAGCTAGGTAGATAGATAGATAGAGATAGATAGGTAGGTAGATTGATAGATACAGATAGGTAGGTAGGTAGATAGATAGATAGAGATATGTAGGTAGTTAGATAGATAGATAGAGATAGGTAGGTATTTAGATAGATAGATAGAGATAGATAGGTAGGTAGATTGATAGATACAGATAGGTAGGTAGGTAGATAGATAGATACAGATAGGTAGGTAGGTAGATTGATAGATAGAGATAGGTAGGTAGGTAGATAGATAGAGATAGGTAGGTAGGTAGATAGATAGATAGAGATAGGTAGGTAGGTAGATAGATAGATAGAGATAGGTAGGTAGGTAGATTGATAAATACAGATAGGTAGGTAGGTAGATAGATAGATAGATAGGTAGGTAGGTAGATTGATAGATAGAGATAGGTAGGTAGGTAGGTAGATAGATAGAGATAGGTAGTAGGTAGATTGATAGAGATAGTTAGGTAGGTAGGTAGGTAGATAGATAGAGATAGGTAGGTAGGTAGATTGATAGATACAGATAGGTAGGTAGGTAGATTGATAGATAGAGATAGGTAGGTAGGTAGATAGATAGATAGAGATAGGTAGGTAGGTAGATTGATAGATACAGATAGGTAGGTAGGTAGATTGATAGAGATAGGTAGGTAGGTAGATAGATAGATAGAGATAGGTAGGTAGGTAGGTAGATAAATACAGATAGGTAGGTAGATTGATAGATAGAGATAGGTAGGTAGGTAAGGTAGATAGATAGAGATAGGTAGGTAGGTAGATTGATAGATAGAGATAGGTAGATAGGTAGATAGATAGATACAGATAGGTAGGTAGGTAGATAGATAGATAGAGATAGGTAGGTAGGTAGATAGATAGATAGAGATAGTTAGGTAGGTAGATTGATAGATACAGATAGGTAGGTAGGTAGATAGATAGATAGAGATAGGTAGGTAGGTAGATAGATAGAAAGAGATAGGTTAGGTAGTTAGGTAGATAGATAGAGATAGGTAGGTAGGTAGATTGATAGATACAGATAGGTAGGTAGGTAGATAGATAGATACAGATAGGTAGGTAGGTAGATATATAGATACAGATATGTAGGTAGGTAGATAGATAGATACAGATAGGTAGGTAGGTAGATAGATACAGATAGGTAGGTAGGTAGATAGATAGATACAGATAGGTAGGTAGATAGGTAGGTAGGTAGATAGATAGATACAGATAGGTAGGTAGGTAGATAGATAGATAGAGATAGGTAGGTAGGTAGATAGATACAGATATGTAGGTAGGTAGATTGATAGATAGAGATAGGTAGGTAGGTAGGTAGATAGATAGAGATAGGTAGGTAGGTAGATTGATAGATAGAGATAGGTAGGTAGGTAGGTAGGTAGATAGATAGAGATAGGTAGGTAGGTAGATTGATAGAGATAGGTAGGTAGGTAGATAGATAGATAGAGATAGATAAGTAGGTAGATTGATAGATACAGATAGGTAGGTAGGTAGATAGATAGATACAGATAGGTAGGTAGGTAGATTGATAGATAGAGATAGGTAGGTAGGTAGATAGATAGAGATAGGTAGGTAGGTAGATAGATAGATAGAGATAGGTAGGTAGGTAGATAGATAGATAGAGATAGGTAGGTAGGTAGATTGATAGATACAGATAGGTAGGTAGGTAGATAGATAGATAGAGATAGGTAGGTAGGTAGATAGATAGATAGAGATAGGTAAGTAGGTAGGTAGATAAATACAGATAGGTAGGTAGATTGATAGATAGAGATGGGTAGGTAGGTAGATAGATAGATAGAGATAGATAGGTAGGTAGATTGATAGATACAGATAGGTAGGTAGGTAGATAGATAGATAGAGATAGGTAGGTAGGTAGATAGATAGATAGAGATAGGTAGGTATTTAGATAGATAGATAGAGATAGGTAGGTAGGTAGATAGATAGATACAGATAGGTAGGTAGGTAGATAGATAGATACAGATAAGTAGGTAGGTAGATTGATAGATAGAGATAGGTAGGTAGGTAGGTAGATAGATAGAGATAGGTAGGTAGGTAGATAGATAGATACAGATAGGTAGGTAGGTAGATTGATAGATAGAGATAGGTAGGTAGGTAGATAGATAGATAGAGATAGGTAGGTAGGTAGATTGATAGATACAGATAGGTAGGTAGGTAGATTGATAGAGATAGGTAGGTAGGTAGATAGATAGATAGAGATAGGTAGGTAGGTAGGTAGATAAATACAGATAGGTAGGTAGATTGATAGATAGAGATAGGTAGGTAGGTAGATAGATAGATAGAGATAGGTAGGTATGTAGATTGATAGATAGAGATAGGTAGATAGGTAGATAGATAGATACAGATAGGTAGGTAGGTAGATAGATAGATAGAGATAGGTAGGTAGGTAGATAGATAGATAGAGATAGTTAGGTAGGTAGATTGATAGATACAGATAGGTAGGTAGGTAGATAGATAGATAGAGATAGGTAGGTAGGTAGATAGATAGAAAGAGATAGGTAGGTAGGTAGGTAGATAGATAGAGATAGGTAGGTAGGTAGATTGATAGATACAGATAGGTAGGTAGGTAGATAGATAGATACAGATAGGTAGGTAGGTAGATATATAGATACAGATATGTAGATAGGTAGATAGATAGATACAGATAGGTAGGTAGGTAGGTAGATAGATAAAGATAGGTAGGTAGGTAGATAGATAGATACAGATAGGTAGGTAGGTAGGTAGATAGATAGAGATAGGTAGGTAGGTAGATAGATAGATACAGATAGGTAGGTAGGTAGATAGATAGATAGAGATAGGTAGGTAGGTAGATAGATACAGATATGTAGGTAGGTAGATTGATAGATAGAGATAGGTAGGTAGGTAGGTAGATAGATAGAGATAGGTAGGTAGGTAGATTGATAGATAGAGATAGGTAGGTAGGTAGGTAGGTAGGTAGATAGATAGAGATAGGTAGGTAGGTAGATTGATAGAGATAGGTAGGTAGGTAGATAGATAGATAGAGATAGGTAGGTAGGTAGATATATAGATAGAGATAGGTAGGTAGGTAGATATATAGATAGAGATAGGTAGGTAGGTAGGTAGATAGATAGATAGAGATAGGTAGGTACATTGATAGATACAGATAGGTAGGTAGGTAGGTAGATAGATACAGATATGTAGGTAGGTAGATAGATAGATACAGATAGATAGGTAGGTAGATTGATAGATAGAGATAGGTAGGTAGGTAGATAGATAGAGATAGGTAGGTAGGTAGATTGATAGAGATAGGTAGGTAGGTAGATAGATAGATAGAGATAGGTGGGTAGGTAGATAGATAGATACAGATAGGTAGGTAGGTAGATAGATAGATACAGATAGGTAGGTAGGTAGATAGATAGATAGATAGATAGATAGATAGAGATAGGTAGGTAGGTAGATAGATAGATAGAGATAGGTAGGTAGGTAGATTGATAGATACAGATAGGTAGGTAGGTAGATAGATAGATACAGATAGGTAGGTAGTTAGATAGATAGATACAGATAGGTAGGTAGGTAGATTGATAGATAGAGATAGGTAGGTAGGTAGATTGATAGATAGAGATAGGTAGGTAGGTAGGTAGATAGATAGAGATAGGTAGGTAGGTAGATTGATAGAGATAGGTAGGTAGGTAGGTAGATAGATAGAGATAGGTAGGTAGGTAGATTGATCGATACAGATAGGTAGGTAGGTAGATAGATAGATACAGATAGGTAGGTAGGTAGATAGATAAATAGAGATAGGTAGGTATGTAGATTGATAGATACAGATAGGTAGGTAGGTAGATAGATAGATAAAGATAGGTAGGTGGGTAGATTAATAGATAGAGATAGGTAGGTAGGTAGATAGATAGATAGAGATAGGTAGGTAGGTAGATAGATATATAGAGATAGGTAGATAGATAGATAGAGATAGGTATCTACCTACCTACCTATCTCTATCTATCTATCTACCTACCTACCTATCTATATCCATCTACCTACCTACATATCTCTATCTATCTATCTACCTACCTACCTATCTATATCCATCTACCTACCTACCTATCTCTATCAATCTGCCTATCTATCTACCTATCTACCTATCTCTATCTATCAATCTACCTATCTACCTACCTACCTATCTCTATCTATCTATCTGTATCTATATATCTACCTACCTACCTATCTCTATCTATCTATCTACCTACCACCTATCTCTTTCTATCTATCTACCTACCTACCTATCTCTATCTATCTACCTACCTACCTACCGATCTCTATCTATCTACCTACCTACCTATCTCTATCTATCTATCTACCTACCTACCTATCTCTATCTATCTATCTATCTATCTACCTACCTATCTCTATCTACCTACCTACCTACCTATCTGTATCTATCTATCTACCTATCTACTTATCTCTATCTATCAATCTACCTACCTACCTATCTCTATCTATCTATCTACCTACCTACTACTCTCTATCTATCAATCTACCTACCTATCTGTATTTATCTACCTACCTACCTACCGATCTCTATCTATCTATCTACCTACCTATCTGAATCTATCTATCTACCTACCTACCTATCTGTATCTATCTATCTACCTACCTACCTATCTCTATCTATCTATCTACCTACCTACCTATCTCTATCAATCTACCTACCTACCTATCTCTATCTATCTACCTACCTACCTATCTCTATCTATCAATCTAGCTACCTACCTATCTCTATCTATCTTTCTACCTACCTACATATCTGTATCTATCTATCTATCTACCTACCTACCTATCTGTATCTATCTATCTATCTACCTACCTATCTCTATCTATCTATCTACCTACCTACCTATCTCTATCTATCTATCTACCTACCTACCTATCTCTATCTATCTATCTACCTACCTACCTATCTGTATCTATCAATCTACCTACCTACCTATCTGTATCTATCTATCTACCTACCTACCTATCTCTATCTATCTATCTACCTACCTACCTATCTCTATCTATCTATCTACCTACCTACCTATCTCTATCTATCTATCTATCTACCTACCTACCTATCTGTATCTATCAATCTACCTACCTACCTATCTCTATCTATCTACCTACCTACCTATCTGTATCTATCTATCTACCTACCTACCTATCTGTATCTATCTATCTACCTACCTACCTATCTCTATCTATCAATCTACCTACCTACCTATCTCTATCTATCTTTCTACCTACCTACATATCTGTATCTATCTACCTACCTACCTACCTATCTGTATCTATCTATCTACCTACCTACCTATCTCTATCTATCTATCTACCTACCTACCTATCTCTATCTATCTATCTACCTACCTACCTATCTGTATCTATCAATCTACCTACCTATCTCTATCTATCTATCTACCTACCTACCTACCTATCTCTATCTATCTATCTACCTACCTACCTATCTCTATCTATCTATCTACCTACCTACCTATCTGTATCTATCTATCTACCTACCTACCTATCTGTATCTATCAATCTACCTACCTACCTATCTCTATCAATCTACCTACCTACCTATCTCTATCTATCTACCTTCCTACCTACCTATCTCTATCTATCAATCTACCTACCTACCTATCTCTATCTATCTATCTACCCACCTACATATCTGTATCTATCTACCTACCTACCTATCTATATCTATCTATCTACCTACCTACCTATCTGTATCTATCTATCTACCTACCTACCTATCTCTATCTATCTATCTATCTACCTACCTACCTATCTCTATCAATCTACCTACCTACCTATCTCTATCTATCTACCTTCCTACCTACCTATCTCTATCTATCAATCTACCTACCTACCTATCTCTATCTATATATCTACCTACCTACATATCTGTATCTATCTACCTACCTACCTATCTCTATCTATCTATCTACCTACCTACCTATCTGTATCTATCTATCTACCTACCTACCTATCTCTATCTATCTATCTATCTATCTACCTACCTACCTATCTCTATCTATCTACCTACCTACCTATCTGTATCTATCTACCTACCTACCTACCTATCTGTATCTATCTATCTACCTACCTACATATCTGTATCTATATATCTACCTACCTACCTATCTGTATCTATCTATCTACCTACCTAACTATCTGTATCTATCAATCTACCTACCTACCTATCTCTATCAATCTACCTACCTACCTATCTCTATCTATCTACCTAGCTACCTATCTCTATCTATCTATCTACCTACCTACCTATCTGTATCTATCTATCTACCTACCTACCTATCTGTATCTATCTATCTACTTACCTACCTATCTCTATCTATCTATCTATCTACCTACCTACCTATCTCTATCAATCTACCTACCTACCTATCTCTATCTATCTACCTACCTACCTATCTCTATCTATCAATCTACCTACCTACCTATCTCTATCTATCTTTCTACCTACCTACATATCTGTATCTATCTACCTACCTACCTACCTATATGTATCTATCTATCTACCTACCTACCTATCTCTATCTATCTATCTACCTACCTACCTATCTCTATCTATCTATCTATCTATCTATCTATCTATCTATCTATCTATCTATCTATCTATCTATCTATCTATCTATCTATCTATCTATCTACCTACCTACCTACCTATCTATATCCATCTATCTACCTACCTACCTATCTGTATCTATCAATCTACCTACCTATCTCTATCTATCTACCTACCTACCTACCTATCTGTATCTATCTATCTACCTACCTACCTATCTCTATCTATCAATCTACGCTACCTACCTATCTCTATATATCTTTCTACCTACCTACATATCTGTATCTATCTACCTACCTACCTACCTATCTGTATCTATCTATCTACCTACCTACCTATCTCTATCTATCTATCTACCTACCTACCTATCTCTATCTATCTATCTACCTACCTACCTATCTGTATCTATCTATCTACCTACCTACCTATCTGTATCTATCAATCTACCTACCTATCTCTATCTATCTATCTACCTACCTACCTACCTATCTCTATCTATCTATCTACCTACCTACCTATCTCTATCTATCTATCTACCTACCTACCTATCTGTATCTATCTATCTACCTACCTACCTATCTGTATCTATCAATCTACCTACCTATCTCTATCTATCTATCTACCTACCTACCTATCTCTATCTTTCTATCTACCTACCTACCTATCTCTATCTATCTATCTACCTACCTACCTATCTCTATCAATCTACCTACCTACCTATCTCTATCTATCTACCTTCCTACCTACCTATCTCTATCTATCAATCTACCTACCTATACTTACCTCCCCTATCTCTATCTATCTATCTACCTACCTACTCATATCTGTATCTATCTACCTACCTACCTATCTCTATCTATCTATCTACCTACCTACCTATCTGTATCTATCTATCTACCTACCTACCTATCTCTATCTATCTATCTATCTACCTACCTACCTATCTCTATCTATCTACCTACCTACCTATCTGTATCTATCTACCTACCTACCTACCTATCTGTATCTATCTATCTACCTACCTACATATCTGTATCTATATATCTACCTACCTACCTATCTCTATCAATCTACCTACCTACCTATCTCTATCTATCTACCTAGCTACCTATCTCTATCTATCTATCTACCTATCTACCTATCTGTATCTATCTATCTACCTACCTACCTATCTATATCTATCTATCTACTTACCTACCTATCTCTATCTATCTATCTATCTACCTACCTACCTATCTCTATCAATCTACCTACCTACCTATCTCTATCTATCTACCTACCTACCTATCTCTATCTATCAATCTACCTACCTACCTATCTCTATCTATCTTTCTACCTACCTACATATCTGTATCTATCTACCTACCTACCTACCTATCTGTATCTATCTATCTACCTACCTACCTATCTGTATCTATCTATCTACCTACCTACCTATCTCTATCTATCTATCTATCTATCTATCTATCTACCTACCTACCTATCTGTATCTATCAATGTACCTACCTATCTCTATCTATCTATCTACCTACCTACCTACCTATCTCTATCTATCTATCTACCTACCTACCTATCTCTATCTATCTATCTACCTACCTACCTATCTGTATCTATCTATCTACCTACCTACCTATCTGTATCTATCAATCTACCTACCTATCTCTATCTATCTATCTACCTACCTACCTACCTATCTCTATCTATCTATCTACCTACCTACCTATCTCTATCTATCTATTTACCTACCTACCTATCTCTATCAATCTACCTACCTACCTATCTCTATCTATCTACCTACCTACCTATCTCTATCTATCAATCTACCTACCTACCTATCTCTATCTATCTTTCTACCTACCTACATATCTGTATCTATCTACCTACCTACCTACCTATCTGTATCTATCTATCTACCTACCTACCTATCTCTATCTATCTATCTACCTACCTACCTATCTCTATCTATCTATCTACCTACCTACCTATCTCTATCTATCTACCTACCTACCTATCTGTATCTATCTACCTACCTACCTACCTATCTGTATCTATCTATCTACCTACCTACATATCTGTATCTATATATCTACCTACCTACCTATCTCTATCAATCTACCTACCTACCTATCTTCTATCTATCTACCTAGCTACCTATCTCTATCTATCTATCTACCTACCTACCTATCTGTATCTATCTATCCTACCTACCTACCTATCTATATCTATCTATCTACTTACCTACCTATCTCTATCTATCTATCTATCTACCTACCTACCTATCTCTATCAATCTACCTACCTACCTATCTCTATCTATCTACCTACCTACCTATCTCTATCTATCAATCTACCTACCTACCTATCTCTATCTATCTTTCTACCTACCTACATATCTGTATCTATCTACCTACCTACCTACCTATCTGTATCTATCTATCTACCTACCTACCTATCTGTATCTATCTATCTACCTACCTACCTATCTCTATCTATCTATCTATCTATCTATCTATCTACCTACCTACCTATCTGTATCTATCAATGTACCTACCTATCTCTATCTATCTATCTACCTACCTACCTACCTATCTCTATCTATCTATCTACCTACCTACCTATCTCTATCTATCTATCTACCTACCTACCTATCTGTATCTATCTATCTACCTACCTACCTATCTGTATCTATCAATCTACCTACCTATCTCTATCTATCTATCTACCTACCTACCTACCTATCTCTATCTATCTATCTACCTACCTACCTATCTCTATCTATCTATTTACCTACCTACCTATCTCTATCAATCTACCTACCTACCTATCTCTATCTATCTACCTACCTACCTATCTCTATCTATCAATCTACCTACCTACCTATCTCTATCTATCTTTCTACCTACCTACATATCTGTATCTATCTACCTACCTACCTACCTATCTGTATCTATCTATCTACCTACCTACCTATCTCTATCTATCTATCTACCTACCTACCTATCTCTATCTATCTATCTACCTACCTACCTATCTCTATCTATCTATCTACCTACCTACCTATCTATATCCATCTATCTACCTACCTACCTATCTCTATCTATCTATCTACCTACCTACCTATCTGTATCTATCAATCTACCTACCTATCTCTATCTATATATCTATCTACCTACCTACCTACCTATCTCTATCTATCTATCTACCTACCTACCTATCTCTATCTATCTATCTACCTACCTACCTATCTGTATCTATCTATCTACCTACCTACCTATCTGTATCTATCAATCTACCTACCTATCTCTATCTATCTATCTACCTACCTACCTATCTCTATCTATCTATCTACCTACCTACCTATCTCTATCTATCTATTTACCTACCTACCTATCTCTATCAATCTACCTACCTACCTATCTCTATCTATCTACCTACCTACCTATCTCTATCTATCAATCTACCTACCAACCAATCTCTATCTATCTTTCTACCTACCTACATATCTGTATCTATCTACCTACCTACCTACCTATCTGTATCTATCTATCTACCTACCTATATCTATCTATCTATCTACCTACCTACCTCTCTATCTATCTACCTACCTACCTATCTGTATCTATCTATCTACCTACCTACCTATCTGTATCTATCAATCTACCTACCTATCTCTATCTATCTATCTATCTACCTACCTACCTACCTATCTCTATCTATCTATCTACCTACCTACCTATCTCTATCTATCTATCTATCTACCTACCTACCTATCTGTATCTATCTATCTACCTACCTACCTATCTGTATCTATCAATCTACCTACCTATCTCTATCTATCTATCTACCTACCTACCTATCTCTATCTATCTATCTACCTACCTACCTATCTCTATCTATCTATCTACCTACCTACCTATCTCTATCAATCTACCTACCTACCTATCTCTATCTATCTACCTACCTACCTACCTATCTCTATCTATCAATCTACCTACCTACCTATCTCTATCTATCTATCTACCTACCTACATATCTGTATCTATCTACCTACCTACCTATCTCTATCTATCTATCTACCTACCTACCTATCTCTATCTATCTACCTACCTACCTATCTGTATCTATCTACCTACCTACCTATCTGTATCTATCTATCTACCTACCTACATATCTGTATCTATATATCTACCTACCTACCTATCTGTATCTATCTATCTACCTACCTAACTATCTGTATCTATCAATCTACCTACCTACCTATCTCTATCAATCTACCTACCTACCTATCTCTATCTATCTACCTAGCTACCTATCTCTATCTATCTATCTACCTACCTACCTATCTGTATCTATCTATCTACCTACCTACCTATCTGTATCTATCTATCTACTTACCTACCTATCTCTATCTATCTATCTACCTACCTACCTATCTCTATCAATCTACCTACCTACCTATCTCTATCTATCTACCTACCTACATATCTCTATCTATCAATCTACCTACCTACCTATCTCTATCTATCTATCTACCTACCTACCTATCTCTATCAATCTACCTACCTACCTATCTCTATCTATCTACCTACCTACCTATCTCTATCTATCTTTCTACCTACCTACATATCTGTATCTATCTACCTACCTACCTACCTACCTATCTGTATCTATCTATCTACCTACCTACCTATCTCTATCTATCTATCTACCTACCTACCTATCTCTATCTATCTATCTACCTACCTACCTATCTGTATCTATCAATCTACCTACCTACCTATCTCTATCTACCTACCTACCTATCTCTATCTATCTATCTACCTACCTACCTATCTCTATCTATCTATCTACCTACCTACCTATCTCTATCAATCTACCTACCTACCTATCCCTATCTATCTACCTACCTACCTACATATCTGTATCTATCTACCTACCTACCTATCTCTATCTATCTATCTACCTACCTACCTATCTGTATCTATCTATCTACCTACCTACCTATCTGTATCTATCTATCTACCTACCTACCTATCTCTATCAATCTACCTACCTACCTATCTCTATCTATCTACCTACCTACCTACCTATCTCTATCTATCAATCTACCTACCTACCTATCTCTATCTATCTATCTACCTACCTACATATCTGTATCTATCTACCTACCTACCTATCTCTATCTATCTATCTACCTACCTACCTATCTGTATCTATCTATCTACCTACCTACCTATCTCTATCTATCTACCTACCTACCTATCTGTATCTATCTACCTACCTACCTACCTATCTGTATCTATCTATCTACCTACCTACATATCTGTATCTATATATCTACCTACCTACCTATCTGTATCTATCTATCTACCTACCTAACTATCTGTATCTATCAATCTACCTACCTATCTCTATCTATCTACCTACCTACCTACCTACCTACCTATCTCTTTCTATCTATCTACCTACCTACCTATCTCTATCTATCTATCTACCTACCTACCTATCTGTATCTATCAATCTACCTACCTAACTATCTCTATCTATCTATCTACCTACCTACATATCTCTATCTATCAATCTACCTACCTACCTATCTCTATCTATCTTTCTACCTACCTACATATCTGTATCTATCTACCTACCTACCTACCTATCTGTATCTATCTATCTACCTACCTACCTATTTCTATCTATCTATCTACCTACCTACCTATCTATATCCATCTATCTACCTACCTACCTATCTGTATCTATCAATCTACCTACCTATCTCTATCTATCTATCTACCTACCTACCTACCTATCTCTATCTATCTATCTACCTACCTACCTATCTCTATCTATCTATCTACCTACCTACCTATCTCTATCTATCTATCTACGTACCTCCCTATCTGTATCTATCAATCTACCTACCTATCTCTATCTATCTATCTACCTACCTACCTACCTACCTATCTCTATCTATCTATCTACCTACCTACCTATCTCTATCTATCTATTTACCTACCTACCTATCTCTATCAATCTACCTACCTACCTATCTCTATCTATCTACCTACCTACCTACCTATCTCTATCTATCAATCTACCTACCTACCTATCTCTATCTATCTATCTACCTACCTACATATCTGTATCTATCTACCTACCTACCTATCTCTATCTATCTATCTACCTACCTACCTATCTGTATCTATCTCTCTACCTACCTACCTATCTCTATCTATCTATCTACCTACCTACCTATCTCTATCTATCTACCTACCTACCTATCTGTATCTATCTACCTACCTACCTACCTATCTGTATCTATCTATCTACCTACCTACATATCTGTATCTATATATCTACCTACCTACCTATCTGTATCTATCTATCTACCTACCTAACTATCTGTATCTATCAATCTACCTACCTACCTATCTCTATCTATCTACCTACCTACCTACCTACCTATCTCTTTCTATCTATCTACCTACCTACCTATCTCTATCTATCTATCTACCTACCTACCTATCTGTATCTATCAATCTACCTACCTAACTATCTCTATCTATCTATCTACCTACCTACCTATCTCTATCTATCTATCTACCTACCTACCTATCTCTATCTATCTATCTACCTACCTACCTATCTGTATCTATCTATCTACCTATCTACCTATCTCTATCTATCAATCTACCTACCTACCTATCTCTATCTATCTATCTACCTACCTACCTATCTCTATCTATCAATCTACCTACCTATCTGTATTTATCTACCTACCTACCTACCTATCTCTATCTATCTACCTACCTACCTACCTATCTCTATCAATCTACCTACCTACCTATCTCTATCTATCTACCTACCTACCTACCTATCTCTATCTATCAATCTACCTACCTACCATTTCTGTATCTATCTATCTACCTACCTACCTATCTGTATCTATCTATCTACCTACCTACCTATCTCTATCTATCTATCTACCTACCTACCTATCTCTATCAATCTACCTACCTACCTATCTCTATCTATCTACCTACCTACCTATCTCTATCTATCTTTCTACCTACCTACATATCTGTATCTATCTACCTACCTACCTACCTATCTGTATCTATCTATCTACCTACCTACCTATCTCTATCTATCTATCTACCTACCTACCTATCTCTATCTATCTATCTACCTACCTACCTATCTGTATCTATCAATCTACCTACCTACCTATCTCTATCTACCTACCTACCTATCTCTATCTATCTATCTACCTACCTACCTATCTCTATCTATCTATCTACCTACCTACCTATCTCTATCAATCTACCTACCTACCTATCCCTATCTATCTACCTACCTACCTACATATCTGTATCTATCTACCTACCTACCTATCTCTATCTATCTATCTACCTACCTACCTATCTGTATCTATCTATCTACCTACCTACCTATCTGTATCTATCTATCTACCTACCTACCTATCTCTATCTATCTACCTACCTACCTATCTGTATCTATCTACCTACCTACCTACCTACCTACCTATCTGTATCTATCTATCTACCTACCTACCTATCTGTATCTATCTACCTACCAACCTACCTACCTATCTGTATCTATCTATCTACCTACCTATCTGTATCTATCAATCTACCTACCTACCTATCTCTATCTATCTATCTACCTACCACCTATCTCTTTCTATCTATCTACCTACCTACCTATCTCTATCTATCTACCTACCAACCTATCTGTATCTATCAATCTACCTACCTACCTATCTCTATGTATCTATCTATCTACCTACCTACCTATCTCTATCTATCTATCTATCTACCTACCTACCTATCTCTATCTACCTACCTACCTACCTACTTATCTGTATCTATCTATCTACCTATCTCTATCTATCAATCTACCTACCTACCTATCTCTATCTATCTACCTACCTACCTATCTCTATCTATCAATCTACCTACCTATCTGTATTTATCTACCTACCTACCTACCGATCTCTATCTATCTACCTACCTACCTATCTGTATCTATCAATCTACCTACCTACCTATCTGTATCTATCAATCTACCTACCTACCTATCTCTATCAATCTACCTACCTACCTATCCCTATCTATCTATCTACCTACCTACCTATCTCTATCTATCAATCTACCTACCTATCTGTATTTATCTACCTACCTACCTACCTATCTCTATCTATCTATCTACCTACCTACCTATCTCTATCAATCTACCTACCTACCTATCTGTATCTATCAATCTACCTACCTACCTATCTCTATCTATCTATCTACCTACCTACCTATCTCTATCTATCAATCTACCTACCTACCTATCTGTATCTATCAATCTACCTACCTACCTATCTCTATCTATCTACCTACCTACCTACCTATCTCTATCAATCTACCTACCTACCTATCTCTATCTATCTACCTACCTACCTACCTATCTCTATCTATCAATCTACCTACCTACCTATCTGTATCTATCTATCTACCTACCTACCTATCTGTATCTATCTATCTACCTACCTACCTATCTCTATCTATCTATCTACCTACCTACCTATCTCTATCTATCTATCTACCTACCTATCTCTATCTATCTATCTACCTACCTACCTATCTGTATCTATCAATCTACCTACCTACCTATCTCTATCTATCTATCTACCTACCTACCTATCTCTATCTATCAATCTACCTACCTATCTGTATTTATCTACCTACCTACCTACCTATCTGTATTTATCTACCTACCTACCTACCTATCTCTATCAATCTACCTACCTACCTTTCTCTATCTATCTACCTACCTACCTACCTATCTCTATCTATCAATCTACCTACCTACCTATCTGTATCTATCTATCTACCTACCTACCTATCTGTATCTATCTATCTACCTACCTACATATCTCTATCTATCTACCTACCTACCTATCTCTATCAATCTACCTACCTACCTATCTCTATCTATCTACCTACCTACCTATCTCTATCTATCTTTCTACCTACCTACATATCTGTATCTATCTACCTACCTACCTACCTACCTATCTGTATCTATCTATCTACCTACCTACCTATCTCTATCTATCTATCTACCTACCTACCTATCTCTATCTATCTATCTACCTACCTACCTATCTGTATCTATCAATCTACCTACCTACCTATCTCTATCTATCTACCTACCTACCTATCTCTATCTATCTATCTACCTACCTATCTATCTCTATCTATCTATCTATCTACCTACCTACCTATCTCTATCAATCTACCTACCTACCTATCCCTATCTATCTACCTACCTACCTACATATCTGTATCTATCTACCTACCTACCTATCTCTATCTATCTATCTACCTACCTACCTATCTGTATCTATCTATCTACCTACCTACCTATCTGTATCTATCTATCTACCTACCTACCTATCTCTATCTATCTACCTACCTACCTATCTGTATCTATCTACCTACCTACCTACCTATCTGTATCTATCTATCTACCTACCTACATATCTGTATCTATATATCTACCTACCTACCTATCTGTATCTATCTATCTACCTACCTATCTGTATCTATCAATCTACCTACCTACCTATCTCTATCTATCTATCTACCTACCACCTATCTCTTTCTATCTATCTACCTACCTACCTATCTCTATCTATCTACCTACCAACCTATCTGTATCTATCAATCTACCTACCTACCTATCTCTATGTATCTATCTATCTACCTACCTACCTATCTCTATCTATCTATCTATCTATCTACCTACCTACCTATCTCTATCTACCTACCTACCTACCTACCTATCTGTATCTATCTATCTACCTATCTACCTATCTCTATCTATCAATCTACCTACCTACCTATCTCTATCTATCTACCTACCTACCTATCTCTATCTATCAATCTACCTACCTTTCTGTATTTATCTACCTACCTACCTACCGATCTCTATCTATCTACCTACCTACCTATCTCTATCTATCAATCTACCTACCTACCTATCTGTATCTATCAATCTACCTACCTACCTATCTCTATCAATCTACCTACCTACCTATCCCTATCTATCTACCTACCTACCTACCTATCTCTATCTATCAATCTACCTACCTACCTATCTCTATCTATCTATCTACCTACCTACATATCTGTATCTACCTACCTACCTACCTATCTCTATCTATCTATCTACCTACCTACCTATCTGTATCTATCTATCTACCTACCTACCTATCTCTATCTATCTACCTACCTACCTACCTATCTCTATCTATCTATCTACCTACCTACCTATCTCTATCTATCTATCTACCTACCTACCTACCTATCTGTATCTATCTATCTACCTACCTACCTATCTGTATCTATCAATCTACCTACCTATCTCTATCTATCTATCTACCTACCTACCTACCTATCTCTATCTATCTATCTACCTACCTACGTATCTCTATCTATCTATCTACCTACCTACCTATCTCTATCAATCTACCTACCTACCTATCTCTATCTATCTACCTACCTACCTACCTACCTATCTCTATCTATCAATCTACCTACCTACCTATCTCTATCTATCTATCTACCTACCTACATATCTGTATCTATCTACCTACCTACCTATCTCTATCTATCTATCTACCTACCTATCTGTATCTATCTATCTACCTACCTACCTATCTCTATCTATCTATCTACCTACCTACCTATCTGTATCTATCTACCTACCTACCTACCTATCTGTATCTATCTATCTACCTACCTACATATCTGTATCTATATATCTACCTACCTACCTATCTGTATCTATCTATCTACCTACCTAACTATCTGTATCTATCAATCTACCTACCTACCTATCTCTATCAATCTACCTACCTACCTATCTCTATCTATCTACCTAGCTACCTATCTCTATCTATCTATCTACCTACCTACCTATCTGTATCTATCTATCTACCTACCTACCTATCTGTATCTATCTATCTACTTACCTACATATCTCTATCTATCTATCTACCTACCTACCTATCTCTATCAATCTACCTACCTACCTATCTCTATCTATCTACCTACCTACCTATCTCTATCTATCAATCTACCTACCTACCTATCTCTATCTATCTTTCTACCTACCTACATATCTGTATCTATCTACCTACCTACCTTCCTATCTGTATCTATCTATCTACCTACCTACATATCTCTATCTATCTATCTACCTACCTACCTATCTCTATCTATCTATCTTCCTACCTACCTATCTATATCCATCTACCTACCTACCTATCTGTATCTATCAATCTACCTACCTATCTCTATCTATCTATCTATCTACCTACCTACCTACCTATCTCTATCTATCTATCTACCTACCTACCTATCTCTATCTATCTATCTACCTACCTACCTATCTGTATCTATCTATCTACCTACCTACCTATCTGTATCTATCAATCTACCTACCTATCTCTATCTATCTATCTACCTACCTACCTATCTCTATCTATCTAACTACCTACCTACCTATCTCTATCTATCTATTTACCTACCTACCTATCTCTATCAATCTACCTACCTACCTATCTCTATCTATCAATCTACCTACCTACCTATCTCTATCTATCTACCTACCTACCTACCTATCTCTATCAATCTACCTACCTACCTATCTCTATCTATCTACCTACCTACCTACCTATCTCTATCTATCAATCTACCTACCTACCTATCTGTATCTATCTATCTACCTACCTACCTATCTCTATCTATCTATCTACCTACCTACCTATCTCTATCTATCTATCTACCTACCTATCTCTATCTATCTATCTACCTACCTACCTATCTGTATCTATCAATCTACCTACCTACCTATCTCTATCTATCTATCTACCTACCTACCTATCTCTATCTATCAATCTACCTACCTATCTGTATTTATCTACCTACCTACCTACCTATCTGTATTTATCTACCTACCTACCTACCTATCTCTATCAATCTACCTACCTACCTATCTCTATCTATCTACCTACCTACCTACCTATCTCTATCTATCAATCTACCTACCTACCTATCTGTATCTATCTATCTACCTACCTACCTATCTGTATCTATCTATCTACCTACCTACATATCTCTATCTATCTATCTACCTACCTACCTATCTCTATCAATCTACCTACCTACCTATCTCTATCTATCTACCTACCTACCTATCTCTATCTATCTTTCTACCTACCTACATATCTGTATCTATCTACCTACCTACCTACCTACCTATCTGTATCTATCTATCTACCTACCTACCTATCTCTATCTATCTATCTACCTACCTACCTATCTCTATCTATCTATCTACCTACCTACCTATCTGTATCTATCAATCTACCTACCTACCTATCTCTATCTATCTACCTACCTACCTATCTCTATCTATCTATCTACCTACCTATCTATCTCTATCTATCTATCTACCTACCTACCTATCTCTATCAATCTACCTACCTACCTATCCCTATCTATCTACCTACCTACCTACATATCTGTATCTATCTATCTACCTACCTATCTCTATCTATCTATCTACCTACCTACCTATCTGTATCTATCTATCTACCTACCTACCTATCTGTATCTATCTATCTACCTACCTACCTATCTCTATCTATCTACCTACCTACCTATCTGTATCTATCTACCTACCTACCTACCTATCTGTATCTATCTATCTACCTACCTACATATCTGTATCTATATATCTACCTACCTACCTATCTGTATCTATCTATCTACCTACCTATCTGTATCTATCAATCTACCTACCTACCTATCTCTATCTATCTATCTACCTACCACCTATCTCTTTCTATCTATCTACCTACCTACCTATCTCTATCTATCTACCTACCAACCTATCTGTATCTATCAATCTACCTACCTACCTATCTCTATGTATCTATCTATCTACCTACCTACCTATCTCTATCTATCTATCTATCTATCTACCTACCTACCTATCTCTATCTACCTACCTACCTACCTACCTATCTGTATCTATCTATCTACCTATCTACCTATCTCTATCTATCAATCTACCTACCTACCTATCTCTATCTATCTACCTACCTACCTATCTCTATCTATCAATCTACCTACCTATCTGTATTTATCTACCTACCTACCTACCGATCTCTATCTATCTACCTACCTACCTATCTCTATCTATCAATCTACCTACCTACCTATCTGTATCTATCAATCTACCTACCTACCTATCTCTATCAATCTACCTACCTACCTATCCCTATCTATCTACCTACCTACCTACCTATCTCTATCTATCAATCTACCTACCTACCTATCTCTATCTATCTATCTACCTACCTACATATCTGTATCTACCTACCTACCTACCTATCTCTATCTATCTATCTACCTACCTACCTATCTGTATCTATCTATCTACCTACCTACCTATCTCTATCTATCTACCTACCTACCTACCTACCTATCTCTATCTATCTATCTACCTACCTACCTATCTCTATCTATCTATCTACCTACCTACCTACCTATCTGTATCTATCTATCTACCTACCTACCTATCTGTATCTATCAATCTACCTACCTATCTCTATCTATCTATCTACCTACCTACCTACCTATCTCTATCTATCTATCTACCTACCTACGTATCTCTATCTATCTATCTACCTACCTACCTATCTCTATCAATCTACCTACCTACCTATCTCTATCTATCTACCTACCTACCTACCTATCTCTATCTATCAATCTACCTACCTACCTATCTCTATCTATCTATCTACCTACCTACATATCTGTATCTATCTACCTACCTACCTATCTCTATCTATCTATCTACCTACCTATCTGTATCTATCTACCTACCTACCTATCTCTATCTATCTATCTACCTACCTACCTATCTGTATCTATCTACCTACCTACCTACCTATCTGTATCTATCTATCTACCTACCTACATATCTGTATCTATCTATCTACCTACCTACCTATCTGTATCTATCTATCTACCTACCTAACTATCTGTATCTATCAATCTACCTACCTATCTCTATCTATCTATCTACCTACCTACCTACCTATCTCTATCTATCTATCTACCTACCTACGTATCTCTATCTATCTATCTACCTACCTACCTATCTGTATCTATCTATCTACCTACCTATCTGTATCTATCAATCTACCTACCTACCTATCTCTATCTATCTATCTACCTACCACCTATCTCTTTCTATCTATCTACCTACCTACCTATCTCTATCTATCTACCTACCAACCTATCTGTATCTATCAATCTACCTACCTACCTATCTCTATGTATCTATCTATCTACCTACCTACCTATCTCTATCTATCTATCTATCTATCTACCTACCTACCTATCTCTATCTACCTACCTACCTACCTACCTATCTGTATCTATCTATCTACCTATCTACCTATCTCTATCTATCAATCTACCTACCTACCTATCTCTATCTATCTACCTACCTACCTATCTCTATCTATCAATCTACCTACCTATCTGTATTTATCTACCTACCTACCTACCGATCTCTATCTATCTACCTACCTACCTATCTCTATCTATCAATCTACCTACCTACCTATCTGTATCTATCAATCTACCTACCTACCTATCTCTATCAATCTACCTACCTACCTATCCCTATCTATCTACCTACCTACCTACCTATCTCTATCTATCAATCTACCTACCTACCTATCTCTATCTATCTATCTACCTACCTACATATCTGTATCTACCTACCTACCTACCTATCTCTATCTATCTATCTACCTACCTACCTATCTGTATCTATCTATCTACCTACCTACCTATCTCTATCTATCTACCTACCTACCTACCTATCTCTATCTATCTATCTACCTACCTACCTATCTCTATCTATCTATCTACCTACCTACCTACCTATCTGTATCTATCTATCTACCTACCTACCTATCTGTATCTATCAATCTACCTACCTATCTCTATCTATCTATCTACCTACCTACCTACCTATCTCTATCTATCTATCTACCTACCTACGTATCTCTATCTATCTATCTACCTACCTACCTATCTCTATCAATCTACCTACCTACCTATCTCTATCTATCTACCTACCTACCTACCTATCTCTATCTATCAATCTACCTACCTACCTATCTCTATCTATCTATCTACCTACCTACATATCTGTATCTATCTACCTACCTACCTATCTCTATCTATCTATCTACCTACCTATCTGTATCTATCTACCTACCTACCTATCTCTATCTATCTATCTACCTACCTACCTATCTGTATCTATCTACCTACCTACCTACCTATCTGTATCTATCTATCTACCTACCTACATATCTGTATCTATCTATCTACCTACCTACCTATCTGTATCTATCTATCTACCTACCTAACTATCTGTATCTATCAATCTACCTACCTACCTATCTCTATCAATCTACCTACCTACCTATCTCTATCTATCTACCTAGCTACCTATCTCTATCTATCTATCTACCTACCTACCTATCTGTATCTATCTATCTACCTACCTACCTATCTGTATCTATCTATCTACTTACCTACATATCTCTATCTATCTATCTACCTACCTACCTATCTCTATCAATCTACCTACCTACCTATCTCTATCTATCTACCTACCTACCTATCTCTATCTATCAATCTACCTACCTACCTATCTCTATCTATCTTTCTACCTACCTACATATCTGTATCTATCTACCTACCTACCTACCTATCTGTATCTATCTATCTACCTACCTACATATCTCTATCTATCTATCTACCTACCTACCTATCTCTATCTATCTATCTTCCTACCTACCTATCTATATCCATCTACCTACCTACCTATCTGTATCTATCAATCTACCTACCTATCTCTATCTATCTATCTACCTACCTACCTACCTATCTCTATCTATCTATCTACCTACCTACCTATCTCTATCTATCTATCTACCTACCTACCTATCTGTATCTATCAATCTACCTACCTATCTCTATCTATCTATCTACCTACCTACCTATCTCTATCTATCTAACTACCTACCTACCTATCTCTATCTATCTATTTACCTACCTACCTATCTCTATCAATCTACCTACCTACCTATCTCTATCTATCTACCTACCTACCTATCTCTATCTATCAATCTACCTACCTACCTATCTCTATCTATCTTTCTACCTACCTACATATCTGTATCTATCTACCTACCTACCTACCTATCTGTACCTATCTATCTACCTACCTACCTATCTCTATCTATCTATCTACCTACCTACCTATCTCTATCTATCTATCTACCTACCTACCTATCTCTATCTATCTATCTACCTACCTACCTATCTATATCCATCTATCTACCTACCTACCTATCTGTATCTATCAATCTACCTACCTATCTCTATCTATCTATCTACCTACCTACCTACCTATCTCTATCTATCTATCTACCTACCTACCTATCTCTATCTATCTATCTACCTACCTACCTATCTGTATCTATCTATCTACCTACCTACCTATCTGTATCTATCAATCTACCTACCTATCTCTATCTATCTATCTACCTACCTACCTATCTGTATCTATTAATCTACCTACCTACCTATCTCTATCTATCTATTTACCTACCTACCTATCTCTATCAATCTACCTACCTACCTATCTCTATCTATCTACCTACCTACCTATCTCTATCTATCAATCTACCTACCTACCTATCTCTATCTATCTTTCTACCTACCTACATATCTGTATCTATCTACCTACCTACCTACCTACCTATCTGTATCTATCTATCTACCTACCTACCTATCTCTATCTATCTATCTACCTACCTACCTATCTCTATCTCTCTATCTACCTACCTACCTATCTCTATCTATCTATCTACCTACCTACCTATCTATATCCATCTATCTACCTACCTACCTATCTGTATCTATCAATCTACCTACCTATCTCTATCTATCTATCTACCTACCTACCTACCTATCTCTATCTATCTATCTACCTACCTATCTCTATCTATCTATCTACCTACCTACCTATCTGTATCTATCTATCTACCTACCTACCTATCTGTATCTATCAATCTACCTACCTATCTCTATCTATCTACCTACCTACCTACCTATCTCTATCTATCTATCTACCTACCTACCTATCTCTATCTATCTATTTACCTACCTACCTATCTCTATCAATCTACCTACCTACCTATCTCTATCTATCTACCTACCTACCTATCTCTATCTATCAATCTACCTACCAACCAATCTCTATCTATCTTTCTACCTACCTACATATCTGTATCTATCTACCTACCTACCTACCTACCTATCTGTATCTATCTATCTACCTACCTACCTATCTCTATCTATCTATCTACCTACCTGCCTATCTCTATCTATCTATCTACCTACCTACCTATCTGTATCTATCTATCTACCTACCTACCTATCTGTATCTATCAATCTACCTACCTATCTCTATCTATCTATCTACCTACCTACCTACCTATCTCTATCTATCTATCTACCTACCTACCTATCTCTATCTATCTATCTACCTACCTACCTATCTGTATCTATCTATCTACCTACCTACCTATCTGTATCTATCAATCTACCTACCTATCTCTATCTATCTATCTACCTACCTACCTACCTATCTCTATCTATGTATCTACCTACCTACCTATATCTATCTATCTACCTACCTACCTATCTCTATCAATCTACCTACCTACCTATCTCTATCTATCTACCTACCTACCTACCTATCTCTATCTATCAATCTACCTACCTACCTATCTCTATCTATCTATCTACCTACCTACATATCTGTATCTATCTACCTACATACCTATCTCTATCTATCTATCTATCTACCGACCTATCTGTATCTATCTATCTACCTACCTACCTATCTCTATCTATCTATCTACCTACCTACCTATCTCTATCTATCTACCTACCTACCTATCTGTATCTATCTACCTACATACCTACCTATCTGTATCTATCTATCTACCTACCTACATATCTGTATCTATATATCTACCTACCTACCTATCTGTATCTATCTATCTACCTACCTAACTATCTGTATCTATCAATCTACCTACCTACCTATCTCTATCAATCTACCTACCTACCTATCTCTATCTATCTACCTAGCTACCTATCTCTATCTATCTATCTACCTACCTACCTATCTGTATCTATCTATCTACCTACCTACCTATCTTTATCTATCTATCTACTTACCTACATATCTCTATCTATCTATCTACCTACCTACCTATCTCTATCAATCTACCTACCTACCTATCTCTATCTATCTACCTACCTACCTATCTCTATCTATCAATCTACCTACCTACCTATCTCTATCTATCTTTCTACCTACCTACATATCTGTATCTATCTACCTACCTACCTACCTATCTGTATCTATCTATCTACCTACCTACATATCTCTATCTATCTACCTACCTACCTACCTATCTCTATCTATCTATCTTCCTACCTACCTATCTATATCCATCTACCTACCTACCTATCTGTATCTATCAATCTACCTACCTATCTCTATCTATCTATCTACCTACCTACCTACCTATCTCTATCTATCTATCTACCTACCTACCTATCTCTATCTATCTATCTACCTACCTACCTATCTGTATCTATCTATCTACCTACCTACCTATCTGTATCTATCAATCTACCTACCTATCTCTATCTATCTATCTACCTACCTACCTATCTCTATCTATCTAACTACCTACCTACCTATCTCTATCTATCTATTTACCTACCTACCTATCTCTATCAATCTACCTACCTACCTATCTCTATCTATCTACCTACCTACCTATCTCTATCTATCAATCTACCTACCTACCTACCTATCTCTATCTATCTTTCTACCTACCTACATATCTGTATCTATCTACCTACCTACCTACCTATCTGTACCTATCTATCTACCTACCTACCTATCTCTATCTATCTATCTACCTACCTACCTATCTCTATCTATCTATCTACCTACCTACCTATCTATATCCATCTATCTACCTACCTACCTATCTGTATCTATCAATCTACCTACCTATCTCTATCTATCTATCTATCTACCTACCTATCTATCTCTATCTATCTATCTACCTACCTACCTATCTCTATCTATCTATCTACCTACCTACCTATCTGTATCTATCTATCTACCTACTTACCTATCTGTATCTATCAATCTACCTACCTATCTCTATCTATCTATCTACCTACCTACCTATCTGTATCTATCAATCTACCTACCTACCTATCTCTATCTATCTATTTACCTACCTACCTATCTCTATCAATCTACCTACCTACCTATCTCTATCTATCTACCTACCTACATATCTCTATCTATCAATCTACCTACCTACCTATCTCTATCTATCTTTCTACCTACCTACATATCTGTATCTATCTACCTACCTACCTACCTACCTATCTGTATCTATCTATCTACCTACCTACCTATCTCTATCTATCTATCTACCTACCTACCTATCTCTATCTATCTATCTACCTACCTACCTATCTCTATCTATCTATCTACCTACCTACCTATCTATATCCATCTATCTACCTACCTACCTATCTGTATCTATCAATCTACCTACCTATCTCTATCTATCTATCTACCTACCTACCTACCTATCTCTATCTATCTATCTACCTACCTATCTCTATCTATCTATCTACCTACCTACCTATCTGTATCCATCTATCTACCTACCTACCTATCTGTATCTATCAATCTACCTACCTATCTCTATCTATCTATCTACCTACCTACCTACCTATCTCTATCTATCTATCTACCTACCTATCTCTATCTATCTATCTACCTACCTACCTATCTGTATCTATCTATCTACCTACCTACCTATCTGTATCTATCAATCTACCTACCTATCTCTATCTATCTACCTACCTACCTACCTATCTCTATCTATCTATCTACCTACCTACCTATCTCTATCTATCTATTTACCTACCTACCTATCTCTATCAATCTACCTACCTACCTATCTCTATCTATCTACCTACCTACCTATCTCTATCTATCAATCTACCTACCAACCAATCTCTATCTATCTTTCTACCTACCTACATATCTGTATCTATCTACCTACCTACCTACCTACCTATCTGTATCTATCTATCTACCTACCTACCTATCTCTATCTATCTATCTACCTACCTGCCTATCTCTATCTATCTATCTACCTACCTACCTATCTGTATCTATCTATCTACCTACCTACCTATCTGTATCTATCAATCTACCTACCTATCTCTATCTATCTATCTACCTACCTACCTACCTATCTCTATCTATCTATCTACCTACCTACCTATCTCTATCTATCTATCTACCTACCTACCTATCTGTATCTATCTATCTACCTACCTACCTATCTGTATCTATCAATCTACCTACCTATCTCTATCTATCTATCTACCTACCTACCTACCTATCTCTATCTATGTATCTACCTACCTACCTATATCTATCTATCTACCTACCTACCTATCTCTATCAATCTACCTACCTACCTATCTCTATCTATCTACCTACCTACCTACCTATCTCTATCTATCAATCTACCTACCTACCTATCTCTATCTATCTATCTACCTACCTACATATCTGTATCTATCTACCTACATACCTATCTCTATCTATCTATCTATCTACCGACCTATCTGTATCTATCTATCTACCTACCTACCTATCTCTATCTATCTATCTACCTACCTACCTATCTCTATCTATCTACCTACCTACCTATCTGTATCTATCTACCTACATACCTACCTATCTGTATCTATCTATCTACCTACCTACATATCTGTATCTATATATCTACCTACCTACCTATCTGTATCTATCTATCTACCTACCTAACTATCTGTATCTATCAATCTACCTACCTACCTATCTCTATCAATCTACCTACCTACCTATCTCTATCTATCTACCTAGCTACCTATCTCTATCTATCTATCTACCTACCTACCTATCTGTATCTATCTATCTACCTACCTACCTATCTTTATCTATCTATCTACTTACCTACATATCTCTATCTATCTATCTACCTACCTACCTATCTCTATCAATCTACCTACCTACCTATCTCTATCTATCTACCTACCTACCTATCTCTATCTATCAATCTACCTACCTACCTATCTCTATCTATCTTTCTACCTACCTACATATCTGTATCTATCTACCTACCTACCTACCTATCTGTATCTATCTATCTACCTACCTACATATCTCTATCTATCTACCTACCTACCTACCTATCTCTATCTATCTATCTTCCTACCTACCTATCTATATCCATCTACCTACCTACCTATCTGTATCTATCAATCTACCTACCTATCTCTATCTATCTATCTACCTACCTACCTACCTATCTCTATCTATCTATCTACCTACCTACCTATCTCTATCTATCTATCTACCTACCTACCTATCTGTATCTATCTATCTACCTACCTACCTATCTGTATCTATCAATCTACCTACCTATCTCTATCTATCTATCTACCTACCTACCTATCTCTATCTATCTAACTACCTACCTACCTATCTCTATCTATCTATTTACCTACCTACCTATCTCTATCAATCTACCTACCTACCTATCTCTATCTATCTACCTACCTACCTATCTCTATCTATCAATCTACCTACCTACCTACCTATCTCTATCTATCTTTCTACCTACCTACATATCTGTATCTATCTACCTACCTACCTACCTATCTGTACCTATCTATCTACCTACCTACCTATCTCTATCTATCTATCTACCTACCTACCTATCTCTATCTATCTATCTACCTACCTACCTATCTATATCCATCTATCTACCTACCTACCTATCTGTATCTATCAATCTACCTACCTATCTCTATCTATCTATCTATCTACCTACCTATCTATCTCTATCTATCTATCTACCTACCTACCTATCTCTATCTATCTATCTACCTACCTACCTATCTGTATCTATCTATCTACCTACCTACCTATCTGTATCTATCAATCTACCTACCTATCTCTATCTATCTATCTACCTACCTACCTATCTGTATCTATCAATCTACCTACCTACCTATCTCTATCTATCTATTTACCTACCTACCTATCTCTATCAATCTACCTACCTACCTATCTCTATCTATCTACCTACCTACATATCTCTATCTATCAATCTACCTACCTACCTATCTCTATCTATCTTTCTACCTACCTACATATCTGTATCTATCTACCTACCTACCTACCTACCTATCTGTATCTATCTATCTACCTACCTACCTATCTCTATCTATCTATCTACCTACCTACCTATCTCTATCTATCTATCTACCTACCTACCTATCTCTATCTATCTATCTACCTACCTACCTATCTATATCCATCTATCTACCTACCTACCTATCTGTATCTATCAATCTACCTACCTATCTCTATCTATCTATCTACCTACCTACCTACCTATCTCTATCTATCTATCTACCTACCTATCTCTATCTATCTATCTACCTACCTACCTATCTGTATCTATCTATCTACCTACCTACCTATCTGTATCTATCAATCTACCTACCTATCTCTATCTATCTACCTACCTACCTACCTATCTCTATCTATCTATCTACCTACCTACCTATCTCTATCTATCTATTTACCTACCTACCTATCTCTATCAATCTACCTACCTACCTATCTCTATCTATCTACCTACCTACCTATCTCTATCTATCAATCTACCTACCAACCAATCTCTATCTATCTTTCTACCTACCTACATATCTGTATCTATCTACCTACCTACCTACCTACCTATCTGTATCTATCTATCTACCTACCTACCTATCTCTATCTATCTATCTACCTACCTGCCTATCTCTATCTATCTATCTACCTACCTACCTATCTGTATCTATCTATCTACCTACCTACCTATCTGTATCTATCAATCTACCTACCTATCTCTATCTATCTATCTACCTACCTACCTACCTATCTCTATCTATCTATCTACCTACCTACCTATCTCTATCTATCTATCTACCTACCTACCTATCTGTATCTATTGATCTACCTACCTACCTATCTGTATCTATCAATCTACCTACCTATCTCTATCTATCTATCTACCTACCTACCTACCTATCTCTATCTATGTATCTACCTACCTACCTATATCTATCTATCTACCTACCTACCTATCTCTATCAATCTACCTACCTACCTATCTCTATCTATCTACCTACCTACCTACCTATCTCTATCTATCAATCTACCTACCTACCTATCTCTATCTATCTATCTACCTACCTACATATCTGTATCTATCTACCTACATACCTATATCTATCTATTTATCTATCTACCGACCTATCTGTATCTATCTATCTACCTACCTACCTATCTCTATCTATCTATCTACCTACCTACCTATCTCTATCTATCTACCTACCTACCTATCTGTATCTATCTACCTACATACCTACCTATCTGTATCTATCTATCTACCTACCTACATATCTGTATCTATATATCTACCTACCTACCTATCTGTATCTATCTATCTACCTACCTAACTATCTGTATCTATCAATCTACCTACCTACCTATCTCTATCAATCTACCTACCTACCTATCTCTATCTATGTACCTAGCTACCTATCTCTATCTATCTATCTACCTACCTACCTATCTGTATCTATCGATCTACCTACCTACCTATCTGTATCTATCTATCTACTTACCTACCTATCTCTATCTATCTATCTACCTACCTACCTATCTCTATCAATCTACCTACCTACCTATCTCTATCTATCTACCTACCTACCTATCTCTATCTATCAATCTACCTACCTACCTATCTCTATCTATCTTTCTACCTACCTACATAGCTGTATCTATCTACCTACCTACCTACCTATCTGTATCTATCTATCTACCTACCTACCTATCTCTATCTATCTATCTACATACCTACCTATCTCTATCTATCTATCTATCTATCTATCTATCTACCTACCTACCTATCTATATCCATCTATCTACCTACCTACCTATCTGTATCTATCAATCGACCTACCTATCTCTATCTATCTATCTACTTACCTACCTACCTATCTCTATCTATCTATCTACCTACCTACCTATCTCTATCTATCTATCTACCTACCTACCTATCTCTATCTATCTATCTACCTACCTACCTATCTGTATCTATCTATCTACCTACCTACCTATCTGTATCTATCAATCTACCTACCTATCTCTATCTATCTATCTACCTACCTACCTACCTATCTCTATCTATCTATCTACCTACCTACCTATATCTATCTATCTACCTACCTACCTATCTCTATCAATCTACCTACCTACCTATCTCTAGCTATCTACCTACCTACCTACCTATCTCTATCTATCAATCTACCTACCTACCTATCTCTATCTATCTATCTACCTACCTACATATCTGTATCTATCTACCTACATACCTATCTCTATCAATCTACCTACCTACCTATCTCTATCTATGTACCTAGCTACCTAGCTACCTATCTCTATCTATCTCTATCTATCAATCTACCTACCTACCTATCTCTATCTATCTATCTACCTACCTACATATCTGTATCTATCTACCTACCTACCTATCTCTATCTATCTATCTATCTACCTACCTATCTGTATCTATCTATCTACCTACCTACCTATCTCTATCTATCTATCTACCTACCTACCTATCTGTATCTATCTATCTACCTACCTACCTATCTGTATCTATCTATCTACCTACCTACCTATCTGTATCTATCAATCTACCTACCTACCTATCTCTCTCTATCTATCTACCTACCTATCTCTATCTATCTATCTACCTACCTATCTATCTCTATCTATCTATCTACCTACCTACCTATCTCTATCTATCTATCTACTTACCGACCTATCTGTATCTATCTATCTACCTACCTACCTATCTCTATCTATCTATCTACCTACCTACCTATCTCTATCTATCTACCTACCTACCTATCTGTATCTATCTACCTACCTACCTACCTATCTGTATCTATCTATCTACCTACCTACATATCTGTATCTATATATCTACCTACCTACCTATCTGTATCTATCTATCTACCTACCTAACTATCTGTATCTATCAATCTACCTACCTACCTATCTCTATCAATCTACCTACCTACCTATCTCTATCTATGTACCTAGCTACCTATCTCTATCTATCTATCTACCTACCTACCTATCTGTATCTATCGATCTACCTACCTCCCTATCTGTATCTATCTATCTACTTACCTACCTATCTCTATCTATCTATCTACCTACCTACCTATCTCTATCAATCTACCTACCTACCTATCTCTATCTATCTACCTACCTACCTACCTATCTCTATCTATCAATCTACCTACCTACCTATCTCTATCTATCTTTCTACCTACCTACATAGCTCTATCTATCTACCTACCTACCTACCTATCTGTATCTATCTATCTACCTACCTACCTATCTCTATCTATCTATCTACATACCTACCTATCTCTATCTATCTATCTATCTATCTACCTACCTACCTATCTATATCCATCTATCTACCTACCTACCTATCTGTATCTATCAATCGACCTACCTATCTCTATCTATCTATCTACCTACTTACCTACCTATCTCTATCTATCTATCTACCTACCTACCTATCTCTATCTATCTATCTACCTACCTACCTATCTGTATCTATCTATCTACCTACCTCCCTATCTGTATCTATCAATCTACCTACCTATCTCTATCTATCTATCTACCTACCTACCTACCTCTATCTATCTATCTACCTACCTACCTATCTCTATCTATCTATTTACCTACCTACCTATCTCTATCAATATACCTACCTACCTATCTCTATCTATCTACCTACCTACCTATCTATCTCTATCTATCAATCTACCTACCTACCTATCTCTATCTATCTATCTACCTACCTACATATCTGTATCTATCTACCTACCTACCTATCTCTATCTATCTATCTACCTACCTACCTATCTGTATCTATCTATCTACCTACCTACCTATCTCTATCTATCTATCTACCTACCTACCTATCTCTATCTATCTACCTACCTACCTATCTGTATCTATCTACCTACCTACCTACCTATCTGTATCTATATATCTACCTACCTATCTGTATCTATCTATCTACCTACCTACCTATCTGTATCTATCTACCTACCTACCTACCTATCTGTATTTATCTACCTACCTACCTACCTATCTCTATCTTTCTATCTACCTACCTACCTATCTCTATCTATCTATCTACCTACCTACCTATCTGTATCTATCAATCTACCTACCTACCTATCTCTATCTATCTATCTACCTACCTACCTATCTGTATCTATCTATCTACCTACCTACCTATCTCTATCTATCTATGTACCTACCTACCTATCTCTATCAATCTACCTACCTACCTATCTCTAGCTATCTACCTACCTACCTATCTCTATCTATCTTTCTACCTACCTACATATCTGTATCTATCTACCTACCTACCTACCTATCTGTATCTATCTATCTACCTACCTACCTATCTCTATCTATCTATCTACCTACCTACCTATCTCTATCTATCTATCTACCTACCTACCTATCTGTATCTATCAATCTACCTACCTACCTATCTCTATCTATCTATCTACCTACCTACCTATCTCTATCTATCTACCTACCTACCTACCTATCTCTATCAATCTACCTACCTACCTATCCCTATCTATCTACCTACCTACCTACATATCTGTATCTATCTATCTACCTACCTACCTATCTGTATCTATCTATATACCTACCTACCTATCTCTATCTATCTACCTACCTACCTATCTGTATCTATCTACCTACCTACCTACCTATCTGTATCTATCTATCTACCTACCTACATATCTGTATCTATATATCTACCTACCTACCTATCTGTATCTATCTATCTACCTACCTATCTGTATCTATCAATCTACCTACCTACCTATCTCTATCTATCTATCTACCTACCACCTATCTCTTTCTATCTATCTACCTACCTACCTATCTCTATCTATCTACCTACCTACCTATCTGTATCTATCAATCTACCTAGCTACCTATCTCTATCTATCTATCTACCTACCTACCTATCTCTATCTATCTATCTATCTACCTACCTACCTATCTCTATCTATCTACCTACCTACCTACCTACCTATCTGTATCTATCTATCTACCTATCTACCTATCTCTATCTATCAATCTACCTACCTACCTATCTCTATCTATCTATCTACCTACCTACCTATCTCTATCTATCAATCTACCTACCTATCTGTATTTATCTAACTACCTACCTACCGATCTCTATCTATCTACCTACCTACCTATCTCTATCTATCAATCTACCTACCTACCTATCTGTATCTATCAATCTACCTACCTACCTATCTCTATCAATCTACCTACCTACCTATCCCTATCTATCTACCTACCTACCTACCTATCTCTATCTATCAATCTACCTACCTACCTATCTCTATCTATCTATCTACCTACCTACATATCTGTATCTATCTACCTACCTACCTATCTCTATCTATCTATCTATCTACCTACCTATCTGTATCTATCTATCTACCTACCTACCTATCTCTATCTATCTATCTACCTACCTACCTATCTGTATCTATCTATCTACCTACCTACCTATCTGTATCTATCTATCTACCTACCTACCTATCTGTATCTATCAATCTACCTACCTACCTATCTCTCTCTATCTATCTACCTACCTATCTCTATCTATCTATCTACCTACCTATCTATCTCTATCTATCTATCTACCTACCTACCTATCTCTATCTATCTATCTACTTACCTACCTATCTGTATCTATCTATCTACCTACCTACCTATCTCTATCTATCTATCTACCTACCTACCTATCTGTATCTATCTATCTACCTACCTACCTATCTGTATCTATCAATCTACCTACCTACCTATCTCTATCAATCTACCTACCTACCTATCTCTATCTATCTACCTACCTACCTACCTACCTATCTCTATCTATCAATCTACCTACCTACCTATCTCTATCTATCTACCTACCTACCTACCTATCTCTATCTATCAATCTACCTACCTACATATCTGTATCTATCTACCTACCTACCTATCTCTATCTATCTATCTACCTACCTACCTATCTGTATCTATCTATCTACCTACCTACCTACCTATCTCTATCTATCTATCTACCTACCTACCTATCTCTATCTATCTACCTACCTACCTATCTGTATCTATCTACCTACCTACCTACCTATCTGTATCTATCTATCTACCTACCTACATATCTGTATCTATATATCTACCTACCTACCTATCTGTATCTATCTACCTACCTACCTACCTATCTCTTTCTATCTATCTACCTACCTACCTATCTCTATCTATCTATCTACCTACCTACCTATCTGTATCTATCTATCTACCTATCTACCTATCTCTATCTATCAATCTACCTACCTACCTATCTCTATCTATCTATCTACCTACCTACCTATCTCTATCTATCAATCTACCTACCTATCTGTATTTATCTACCTACCTACCTACCTATCTCTATCTATCTATCTACCTACCTACCTATCTCTATCAATCTACCTACCTACCTATCTCTATCTATCTATCTACCTACCTACCTATCTGTATCTATCTATCTACCTACCTACCTATCTGTATCTATCTATCTACCTACCTACCTATCTGTATCTATCAATCTACCTACCTATCTCTATCTATCTATCTAGCTACCTACCTACCTATCTCTATCTATCTATCTACCTACCTACCTATCTCTATCTATCTATCTACCTACCTACCTATCTCTATCAATCTACCTACCTACCTATCTCTATCTATCTACCTACCTACCTACCTATCTCTATCTATCAATCTACCTACCTACCTATCTCTATCTATCTACCTACCTACCTACCTATCTCTATCTATCAATCTACCTACCTACATATCTGTATCTATCTACCTACCTACCTATCTCTATCTATCTATCTACCTACCTACCTATCTGTATCTATCTATCTACCTACCTACCTATCTCTATCTATCTATCTACCTACCTACCTATCTCTATCTATCTACCTACCTACCTATCTGTATCTATCTACCTACCTACCTACCTATCTGTATCTATCTATCTACCTACCTACATATCTGTATCTATATATCTACCTACCTACCTATCTGTATCTATCTACCTACCTACCTACCTATCTCTATCTATCTATCTATCTACCTACCTATCTGTATCTATCTATCTACCTACCTACCTATCTGTATCTATCAATCTACCTACCTAACTATCTCTATCTATCTATCTACCTACCTACCTATCTCTATCTATCTATCTACCTACCTACCTATCTCTATCTATCTATCTACCTACCTACCTATCTGTATCTATCTATCTACCTATCTACCTATCTCTATCTATCAATCTACCTACCTACCTATCTCTATCTATCTATCTACCTACCTACCTATCTCTATCTATCAATCTACCTACCTATCTGTATTTATCTACCTACCTACCTACCTATCTCTATCTATCTATCTACCTACCTACCTATCTCTATCAATCTACCTACCTACCTATCTGTATCTATCAATCTACCTACCTACCTATCTCTATCTATCTATCTACCTACCTACCTACCTATCTCTATCTATCAATCTACCTACCTACCTATCTGTATCTATCAATCTACCTACCTACCTATCTCTATCTATCTACCTACCTACCTACCTAACTATCTCTATCAATCTACCTACCTACCTATCTCTATCTATCTACCTACCTACCTACCTATCTCTATCTATCAATCTACCTACCTACCTATCTGTATCTATCTATCTACCTACCTACCTATCTCTATCTATCTATCTATCTACCTACCTACCTATCTCTATCTATCTATCTAACTACCTAGCTATCTCTATCTATCTATCTACCTACCTACCTATCTCTATCTATCTATCTACCTACCTACCTATCTGTATCTATCAATCTACCTACCTATCTATCTCTATCTATCTATCTATCTACCTACCTACCCATCTCTATCTATCAATCTACCTACCTATCTGTATTTATCTACCTACCTACCTACCTATCTCTATCTATCTATCTACCTACCTACCTATCTCTATCTATCTACCTACCTACCTACCTATCTCTATCTATCAATCTACCTACCTACCTATCTCTATCTATCTACCTACCTACCTACCTATCTCTATCTATCAATCTACCTACCTACATATCTGTATCTATCTACCTACCTACCTATCTCTATCTATCTATCTACCTACCTACCTATCTGTATCTATCTATCTACCTACCTACCTATCTCTATCTATCTATCTACCTACCTACCTATCTCTATCTATCTACCTACCTACCTATCTGTATCTATCTACCTACCTACCTACCTACCTATCTGTATCTATCTATCTACCTACCTACATATCTGTATCTATATATCTACCTACCTACCTATCTGTATCTATCTACCTACCTACCTACCTATCTCTATCTATCTATCTATCTACCTACCTATCTGTATCTATCTATCTACCTACCTACCTATCTGTATCTATCAATCTACCTACCTAACTATCTCTATCTATCTATCTACCTACCTACCTATCTCTATCTATCTATCTACCTACCTACCTATCTCTATCTATCTATCTATCTACCTACCTATCTGTATCTATCTATCTACCTATCTACCTATCTACCTATCTCTATCTATCAATCTACCTACCTACCTATCTCTATCTATCTATCTACCTACCTACCTATCTCTATCTATCAATCTACCTACCTATCTGTATTTATCTACCTACCTACCTACCTATCTCTATCTATCTATCTACCTACCTACCTATCTCTATCAATCTACCTACCTACCTATCTGTATCTATCAATCTACCTACCTACCTATCTCTATCTATCTATCTACCTACCTACCTATCTCTATCTATCAATCTACCTACCTACCTATCTGTATCTATCAATCTACCTACCTACCTATCTCTATCTATCTACCTACCTACCTACCTAACTATCTCTATCAATCTACCTACCTACCTATCTCTATCTACCTACCTACCTACCTACCTATCTCTATCTATCAATCTACCTACCTACCTATCTGTATCTATCTATCTACCTACCTACCTATCTGTATCTATCTATCTACCTACCTACCTATCTCTATCTATCTATCTAACTACCTAGCTATCTCTATCTATCTATCTATCTACCTACCTACCTATCTCTATCTATCTATCTACCTACCTACCTATCTGTATCTATCAATCTACCTACCTATCTATCTCTATCTATCTATCTACCTACCTACCCATCTCTATCTATCAATCTACCTACCTATCTGTATTTATCTACCTACCTACCTACCTATCTCTATCTATCTATCTACCTACCTACCTATCTGTATTTATCAATCTACCTACCTACCTATCTCTATCTATCTATCTACCTACCTACCTATCTGTATCTATCTATCTACCTACCTACCTATCTGTATCTATCTATCTACCTACCTACCTATCTGTATCTATCTATCTACCTACCTACCTATCTCTATCTATCTATCTACCTACCTACCTATCTCTATCTATCTATCTACCTACCTACCTATCTCTATCTATCTACCTACCTACCTATCTCTATCTATCAATCTACCTACCTACCTATCTCTATCAATCTATCTACCTACCTACCTATCTCTATCTATCTATCTACCTACCTACCTATCTGTATCTATCAATCTACCTACCTACCTATCTCTATCTATCTATCTACCTACCTATCTCTATCTATCTATCTACCTACCTACCTACCTATCTCTATCTATCTATTTACCTACCTACCTATCTCTATCAATCTACCTACCTAGGTAGATTGATAGATACAGATATGTAGGTAGGTAGGTAGATAGATAGGGATAGGTAGGTAGGAAGATTGATAGAGATAGGTAGGTAGGTAGATAGATAGAGATCGGTAGGTAGGTAGGTAGATAAATACAGATAGGTAGGTAGATTGATAGATAGAGATAGGTAGGTAGGTAGATAGATAGATAGAGATAGGTAGGTAGATTGATAGATACAGATAGGTAGGTAGGTAGATAGATGGATATAGATAGGTAGGTAGGTAGATAGATAGATAGAGATAGGTAGGTAGGCAGATAGATAGATAGAGATAGGTAGGTAGGTAGATAGATAGATAGAGATAGGTAGGTAGGTAGATAGATAGATAGAGATAGGTAGGTAGGTAGATTAATAGATACAGATAGGTAGGTAGGTAGATTGATAGATAGAGATAGGTAGATAGGTAGATAGATAGATACAGATAGGTAGGTAGGTAGGTAGATTGATAGAGATAGTTAGGTAGGTAGGTAGGTAGATAGATAGAGATAGGTAGGTAGGTAGATTGATAGATACAGATAGGTAGGTAGGTAGATTGATAGATACAGATAGGTAGGTAGGTAGATAGATAGAGATAGGTAGGTAGGTAAATAGATAGAAAGAGATAGGTAGGTAGGTAGATAGAGATAGGTAGGTAGGTAGATAGATAGATAGAGATAGGTAGGTAGGTAGGTAGATAGATAGATAGAGATAGGTAGGTAGGTAGATAGATAGATAGATAGATAGAGATAGGTAGGTAGGTAGATAGATAGATAGAGATAGGTAGGTAGGTAGATTGATAGATACAGATAGGTAGGTAGGTAGATAGATGGATATAGATAGGTAGGTAGGTAGATAGATAGATAGAGATAGGTAGGTAGGTAGATAGATAGATAGAGATAGGTAGGTAGGTAGATTAATAGATACAGATAGGTAGGTAGGTAGATTGATAGATAGAGATAGGTAGATAGGTAGATAGATAGATACAGATAGGTAGGTAGGTAGGTAGATAGATAGAGATAGGTAGGTAGGTAGGTAGATAGATAGATAGATAGATAGAGATAGGTAGGTAGGTAGATAGATAGATAGAGATAGGTAGGTAGGTAGATTGATAGATACAGATAGGTAGGTAGATAGATAGATACAGATAGGTAGGTAGGTAGATATATAGATACAGATATGTAGGTAGGTAGATAGATAGATACAGATAGGTAGGTAGGTAGATATATAGATACAGATATGTAGGTAGGTAGATAGATAGATACAGATAGGTAGGTAGGTAGATAGATACAGATATGTAGGTAGGTAGATAGATAGATAGAGATAGGTAGGTAGGTAGATTGATAGATAGAGATAGGTAGGTAGGTAGGTAGATAGATAGAGATAGGTAGGTAGGTAGATTGATAGAGATAGGTAGGTAGGTAGATAGATAGATAGAGTTAGGTAGGTAGGTAGGTAGATAGATAGAGATAGGTAGGTAGGTAGGTAGATAGATAGATAGAGATAATTAGGTAGATTGATAGATACAGATAGGTAGGTAGGTAGATAGATAGATACAGATAGGTAGGTAGGTAGATAGAGATAGGTAGGTAGGTAGATAGATAGATAGAGATAGGTAGGTAGGTAGGTAGGTAGATAGATAGATAGAGATAGGTAGGTAGATTGATAGATACAAATAGGTAGGTAGGTAGATAGATGGATATAGATAGGTAGGTAGGTAGATAGATAGATAGAGATAGGTAGGTAGGTAGATAGATAGATAGAGATAGGTAGGTAGGTAGATAGATAGATACAGATAGGTAGGTAGATAGATACAGATATGTAGGTAGGTAGAAAGATAGATAGAGATAGGTAGGTAGGTAGATTGATAGATAGAGATAGGTAGGTAGGTAGATAGATAGAGATAGGTAGGTAGGTAGATTGATAGAGATAGGTAGGTAGGTAAATAGATAGATAGAGATAGGTAGGTAGGTAGATAGATAGATAGAGATAGGTAGGTAGTTAGGTAGATAGATAGATAGAGATAGGTAGGTAGATTGATAGATACAGATAGGTAGGTAGGTAGGTAGATAGATACAGATAGGTAGGTAGGTAGATAGATAGATAGAGATAGGTAGGTAGGTACATAGATAGATAGAGATAGGTAGGTAGATAGATAGATAGATACAGATAGGTAGGTAGATAGATAGATACAGATAGGTAGGTAGGTAGATAGATAGATACAGATAGGTAGGTAGGTAGATAGATAGATAGAGATAGGTAGGTAGGTAGATTGATAGATACAGATAGGTAGGTAGGTAGATAGATACAGATAGGTAGGTAGGTAGATAGATAGATACAGATAGGTAGGTAGGTAGATAGATAGATACAGATAGGTAGGTAGGTAGATAGATAGATACAGGTAGGTAGGTAGGTAGATAGATAGATAGAGATAGGTAGGTAGGTAGATAGATAGATAGAGATAGGTAGGTAGGTAGATTGATAGATACAGATAGGTAGGTAGGTAGATAGATAGATACAGATAGGTAGGTAGGTAGATAGATAGATACAGATAGGTAGGTAGGTAGATAGATAGATAGATAGATAGATAGATAGAGATAGGTAGGTAGGTAGATAGATAGATACAGATAGGTAGGTAGGTAGATAGATAGATAGAGATAGGTAGGTAGGTAGATAGATAGAGATCGGTAGGTAGGTAGGTAGATAAATACAGATAGGTAGGTAGATTGATAGATAGATAGAGATAGGTAGGTAGGTAGATTGATAGAGATAGGTAGGTAGGTAGATAGATAGATAGAGTTAGGTAGGTAGGTAGGTAGATAGATAGAGATAGGTAGGTAGGTAGGTAGATAGATAGATAGAGATAGGTAGGTAGATTGATAGATACAGATAGGTAGGTAGGTAGATAGAGATAGGTAGGTAGGTAGATAGATAGATAGAGATAGGTAGGTAGGTAGATAGATAGATACAGATAGGTAGGTAGGTAGGTAGATAGATAGAGATATGTAGGTAGGTAGAAAGATAGATAGAGATAGGTAGGTAGGTAGATTGATAGATAGAGATAGGTAGGTAGGTAGATAGATAGAGATAGGTAGGTAGGTAGATTGATAGAGATAGGTAGGTAGGTAAATAGATAGATAGAGATAGGTAGGTAGGTAGATAGATAGATAGAGATAGGTAGGTAGGTAGGTAGGTAGATAGATAGATAGAGATAGGTAGGTAGATTGATAGATACAGATAGGTAGGTAGGTAGATAGATAGATACAGATAGGTAGGTAGGTAGATAGATAGATAGAGATAGGTAGGTAGGTAGGTAGATAGATAGATAGAGATAGGTAGGTAGATTGATAGATACAGATAGGTAGGTAGGTAGATAGATGGATATAGATAGGTAGGTAGGTAGATAGATAGATAGATAGAGATAGGTAGGTAGGTAGATAGATAGATACAGATAGGTAGGTAGGTAGATAGATAGATAGAGATAGGGAGGTAGGTAGATTGATAGATATAGGTAGGTAGGTAGATAGATAGATAGAGATAGGTAGGTAGGTAGATTGATAGATACAGATACGTAGGTAGGTAGATAGATAGATAGAGATAGGTAGGTAGGTAGATATATAGATACAGATAGGTAGGTAGGTAGATAGATAGATACAGATAGGTAGGTAGGTAGATAGATAGATAGAGATAGGTAGGTAGGTAGATGGATAGATACAGATAGGTAGGTAGGTAGATAGATAGATAGAGATAGGTAGGTAGGTACATTTATAGATAGAGATAGGTAGGTAGGTAGATAGATAGATACAGATAGGTAGGTAGGTAAATAGATAGATAGAGATAGGTAGGTAGGTACATTTATAGATAGAGATAGGTAGGTAGGTAGATTGATAGATAGAGATAGGTAGATAGGTAGATAGATAGATACAGAAAGGTAGGTAGGTAGATAGATAGAGATCGGTAGGTAGGTAGGTAGATAAAAACAGATAGGTAGGTAGATTGATAGATAGAGATAGGTAGGTAGGTAGATAGATAGATAGAGATAGGTAGGTAGGTAGATTGATAGATAGAGATAGGTAGATAGGTAGATAGATAGATAGATAGAGATAGGTAGGTAGGTAGATAGATACAGATAGGTAGGTAGGTAGATAGATAGATACAGATAGGTAGGTAGGTAGATAGATAGATAGAGATAGGTAGGTAGGTAGATAGATAGATAGAGATAGGTAGGTAGGTAGATTGATAGATACAGATAGATAGGTAGGAAGATAGATAGATAGAGATAGGTAGGTAGGTAGATAGATAGATACAGATAGGTAGGTAGGTAGATAGATAGATAGAGATAGGTAGGTAGGTGGTAGATAGATAGAGATAGGTAGGTAGGTAGATTGATAGATACAGATAGATAGGTAGGAAGATAGATAGATAGAGATTGGTAGGTAGGTAGATTGATAGATACAGATAGGTAGGTAGGTAGATTGATAGATAGAGATAGGTAGGTAGGTAGATAGATAGATAGAGATAGGTAGGTAGGTAGATTGATAGATACAGATAGGTAGGTAGGTAGATTGATAGATAGAGATAGGTAGGTAGGTAGATAGATAGATACAGATAGGTAGGTAGATAGATAAATACAGATAGGTGGGTAGGTAGATAGATAGAGAGAGATAGGTAGGTAGGTAGATTGATAGATAGAGATAGGTAGGTAGGTAGATTGATAGATACAGATAGGTAGGTAGGTAGATACAGATAGGTAGGTAGATAGATAAATACAGATAGGTGGGTAGGTAGATAGATAGATAGAGATAGGTAGGTAGGTAGATTGATAGATACAGATAGGTAGGTAGGTAGATAGATAGATACAGATAGGTAGGTAGGTAGATTGATAGATACAGATAGATAGGTAGGAAGATAGATAGATAGAGATAGGTAGGTAGGTAGATAGATAGATACAGATAGGTAGGTAGGTAGATAGATAGATAGAGATAGGTAGGTAGGTGGTAGATAGATAGAGATAGGTAGGTAGGTAGATTGATAGATACAGTTAGATAGGTAGGAAGATAGATAGATAGAGATTGGTAGGTAGGTAGATTGATAGATACAGATAGGTAGGTAGGTAGACTGATAGATAGAGATAGGTAGGTAGGTAGATAGATAGATAGAGATAGGTAGGTAGGTAGATTGATAGATACAGATAGGTAGGTAGGTAGGTAGATTGATAGATAGAGATAGGTAGGTAGGTAGATAGATAGATAGAGATAGGTAGGTAGGTAGGTAGATAGATACAGATAGGTAGGTAGATAGATAAATACAGATAGGTGGGTAGGTAGATAGATACAGAGAGATAGGTAGGTAGATAGATTGATAGATAGAGATAGGTAGGTAGGTAGATTGATAGATACAGATAGGTAGGTAGGTAGGTAGATAGATACAGATAGGTAGGTAGATAGAAAAATAAAGATAGGTGGGTAGGTAGATAGATAGATAGATAGAGATAGGTAGGTAGGTAGATTGATAGATACAGATAGGTAGGTAGGTAGATAGATAGATACAGATAGGTAGTTAGGTAGATTGATAGATAGAGATAGGTAGGTAGGTAGATTGATAGATAGAGATAGGTAGGTAGGTAGGTAGATAGATAGAGATAGGTAGGTAGGTAGATTGATAGATACAGATAGGTACGTAGGTAGATTGATAGATAGAGATAGGTAGGTAGGTAGATTGATAGATACAGATAGGTAGGTAGGTAGATAGATAGATACAGATAGGTAGGTAGGTAGATTGATAGATATAGGTAGGTGGGTAGATAGATAGATAGAGATAGGTAGGTAGGTAGATTGATAGATAGAGATAGGTAGGTAGGTAGATAGATAGATAGAGATAGGTAGTTAGGTAGGTAGATAGATACAGATAGGTAGGTAGATAGATAAATACAGATAGGTCGGTTGGTAGATAGATAGATAGAGATAGGTAGGTAGGTAGATTGATAGATAGAGATAGGTAGATAGGTAGATAGATAGATACAGATAGGTAGGTAGGTAGATATATAGATACAGATAGGTAGGTAGGTAGATAGATAGAGATAGGTAGGTAGGTAGATAGATAGATAGAGATAGGTAGGTAGGTAGATAGATAGATAAATACAGATAGGTGGGTAGGTAGATAGATAGATAGAGATAGGTAGGTAGGTAGATTGATAGATAGAGATAGGTAGATAGGTAGATTGATAGATACAGATAGGTAGGTAGGTAGATAGATAGATACAGATAGGTAGGTAGGTAGATAGATAGATAGAGATAGGTAGGTAGGTAGATATATAGATACAGATATGTAGGTAGGTAGATAGATAGATAGATAGATAGATAGATAGATAGATAGATAGATAGATAGATAGATAGATAGATAGATAGATAGATAGATAGAGATAGGTAGGTAGTTAGATTGATAGATACAGATAGGTAGGTAGGTAGATAGATAGATACAGATAGGTAGGTAGGTAGATTGATAGATAGAGATAGGTAGGTAGGTAGGTAGATTGATAGAGACAGATAGGTAGGTAGGTAGATAGATAGAGATAGGTAGGTACGTAGATTGATAGATACAGATAGGTAGGTAGGTAGATTGATAGATAGAGATAGGTAGGTAGGTAGATAGATAGATAGAGATAGGTAGGTAGGTAGATTGATAGATACAGATAGGTAGGTAGGTAGATAGATAGATACAGATAGGTAGGTAGGTAGATTGATAGATAGAGATAGGTAGGTAGGTAGGTAGATAGATACAGATAGGTAGGTAGGTAAATATATTGATACAGATAGGTAGGTAGGTAGATAGATAGATAGAGATAGGTAGGTAGGTAGATAGATAGATAGAGATAGGTAGGTAGGTAGATAGATAGATAAATACAGATAGGTGGGTAGGTAGATAGATAGATAGAGATAGGTAGGTAGGTAGATTGATAGATAGAGATAGGTAGATAGGTAGATTGATAGATAGAGATAGGTAGGTAGGTAGATAGATAGAGATAGGTAGGTAGGTAGATAGATAGATACAGATAGGTAGGTAGGTAGATAGATAGATAGAGATAGGTAGGTAGGTAGGTAGATTGATAGAGACAGATAGGTAGGTAGGTAGATAGATAGAGATAGGTAGGTACGTAGATTGATAGATACAGATAGGTAGGTAGGTAGATTGATAGATAGAGATAGGTAGGTAGGTAGATAGATAGATAGAGATAGGTAGGTAGGTAGATAGATAGATACAGATAGGTAGGTAGGTAGATAGATAGATAGAGATAGGTAGGTAGGTAGATAGATAGATAGAGATAGGTAGGTAGGTAGATTGATAGATACAGATAGATAGGTAGGAAGATAGATAGATAGAGATAGGTAGGTAGGTAGATAGATAGATACAGATAGGTAGGTAGGTAGATAGATAGATAGAGATAGGTAGGTAGGTGGTAGATAGATAGAGATAGGTAGGTAGGTAGATTGATAGATACAGATAGATAGGTAGGAAGATAGATAGATAGAGATTGGTAGGTAGGTAGATTGATAGATACAGATAGGTAGGTAGGTAGATTGATAGATAGAGATAGGTAGGTAGGTAGATAGATAGATAGAGATAGGTAGGTAGGTAGATTGATAGATACAGATAGGTAGGTAGGTAGATTGATAGATAGAGATAGGTAGGTAGGTAGATAGATAGATACAGATAGGTAGGTAGATAGATAAATACAGATAGGTGGGTAGGTAGATAGATAGAGAGAGATAGGTAGGTAGGTAGATTGATAGATAGAGATAGGTAGGTAGGTAGATTGATAGATACAGATAGGTAGGTAGGTAGATACAGATAGGTAGGTAGATAGATAAATACAGATAGGTGGGTAGGTAGATAGATAGATAGAGATAGGTAGGTAGGTAGATTGATAGATACAGATAGGTAGGTAGGTAGATAGATAGATACAGATAGGTAGGTAGGTAGATTGATAGATACAGATAGATAGGTAGGAAGATAGATAGATAGAGATAGGTAGGTAGGTAGATAGATAGATACAGATAGGTAGGTAGGTAGATAGATAGATAGAGATAGGTAGGTAGGTGGTAGATAGATAGAGATAGGTAGGTAGGTAGATTGATAGATACAGATAGATAGGTAGGAAGATAGATAGATAGAGATTGGTAGGTAGGTAGATTGATAGATACAGATAGGTAGGTAGGTAGATTGATAGATAGAGATAGGTAGGTAGGTAGATAGATAGATAGAGATAGGTAGGTAGGTAGATTGATAGATACAGATAGGTAGGTAGGTAGATTGATAGATAGAGATAGGTAGGTAGGTAGATAGATAGATAGAGATAGGTAGGTAGGTAGGTAGATAGATACAGATAGGTAGGTAGATAGATAAATACAGATAGGTGGGTAGGTAGATAGATACAGAGAGATAGGTAGGTAGGTAGATTGATAGATAGAGATAGGTAGGTAGGTAGATTGATAGATACAGATAGGTAGGTAGGTAGGTAGATAGATACAGATAGGTAGGTAGATAGATAAATACAGATAGGTGGGTAGGTAGATAGATAGATAGATAGAGATAGGTAGGTAGGTAGATTGATAGATACAGATAGGTAGGTAGGTAGATAGATAGATACAGATAGGTAGGTAGGTAGATTGATAGATAGAGATAGGTAGGTAGGTAGATTGATAGATAGAGATAGGTAGGTAGGTAGGTAGATAGATAGAGATAGGTAGGTAGGTAGATTGATAGATACAGATAGGTACGTAGGTAGATTGATAGATAGAGATAGGTAGGTAGGTAGATTGATAGATACAGATAGGTAGGTAGGTAGATAGATAGATACAGATAGGTAGGTAGGTAGATTGATAGATATAGGTAGGTGGGTAGATAGATAGATAGAGATAGGTAGGTAGGTAGATTGATAGATAGAGATAGGTAGGTAGGTAGATAGATAGATAGAGATAGGTAGTTAGGTAGGTAGATAGATACAGATAGGTAGGTAGATAGATAAATACAGATAGGTCGGTAGGTAGATAGATAGATAGAGATAGGTAGGTAGGTAGATTGATAGATAGAGATAGGTAGATAGGTAGATAGATAGATACAGATAGGTAGGTAGGTAGATATATAGATACAGATAGGTAGGTAGGTAGGTAGATAGATAGAGATAGGTAGGTAGGTAGATAGATAGATAGAGATAGGTAGGTAGGTAGATAGATAGATAAATACAGATAGGTGGGTAGGTAGATAGATAGATAGAGATAGGTAGGTAGGTAGATTGATAGGTAGGTAGATTGATAGATAGAGATAGGTAGATAGGTAGATTGATAGATACAGATAGGTAGGTAGGTAGATAGATATTTACAGATAGGTAGGTAGGTAGATAGATAGATAGAGATAGGTAGGTAGGTAGATATATAGATACAGATATGTAGGTAGGTAGATAGATAGATAGATAGATAGATAGATAGAGATAGGTAGGTAGTTAGATTGATAGATACAGATAGGTAGGTAGGTAGATAGATAGATACAGATAGGTAGGTAGGTAGATTGATAGATAGAGATAGGTAGGTAGGTAGGTAGATTGATAGAGACAGATAGGTAGGTAGGTAGATAGATAGAGATATGTAGGTACGTAGATTGATAGATACAGATAGGTAGGTAGGTAGATTGATAGATAGAGATAGGTAGGTAGGTAGATAGATAGATAGAGATAGGTAGGTAGGTAGATTGATAGATACAGATAGGTAGGTAGGTAGATAGATAGATACAGATAGGTAGGTAGGTAGATTGATAGATAGAGATAGGTAGGTAGGTAGGTAGATAGATACAGATAGGTAGGTAGGTAAATATATTGATACAGATAGGTAGGTAGGTAGATAGATAGATAGAGATAGGTAGGTAGGTAGATAGATAGATAGAGATAAGTAGGTAGGTAGATAGATAGATAAATACAGATAGGTGGGTAGGTAGATAGATAGATAGAGATAGGTAGGTAGGTAGATTGATAGATAGAGATAGGTAGATAGGTAGATTGATAGATACAGATAGGTAGGTAGGTAGATAGATAGATACAGATAGGTAGGTAGGTAGATAGATAGATAGAGATAGGTAGGTAGGTAGGTAGATATATAGATACAGATATGTAGGTAGGTAGATAGATAGATACAGATAGGTAGGTAGGTAGATATATAGATACAGATATGTAGGTAGGTAGATAGATAGATACAGATAGGTAGGTAGGTAGATAGATACAGATATGTAGGTAGGTAGATAGATAGATAGAGATAGGTAGGTAGGTAGATTGATAGATAGAGATAGGTAGGTAGGTAGGTAGATAGATAGAGATAGGTAGGTAGGTAGATTGATAGAGATAGGTAGGTAGGTAGATAGATAGATAGAGTTAGGTAGGTAGGTAGGTAGATAGATAGAGATAGGTAGGTAGGTAGGTAGATAGATAGATAGAGATAGGTAGGTAGATTGATAGATACAGATAGGTAGGTAGGTAGATAGATAGATACAGATAGGTAGGTAGGTAGATAGAGATAGGTAGGTAGGTAGATAGATAGATAGAGATAGGTAGGTAGGTAGATAGATAGATAGAGATAGGTAGGTAGATTGATAGATACAGATAGGTAGGTAGGTAGATAGATGGATATAGATAGGTAGGTAGGTAGATAGATAGATAGAGATAGGTAGGTAGGTAGATAGATAGATAGAGATAGGTAGGTAGGTAGATAGATAGATACAGATAGGTAGGTAGATAGATACAGATATGTAGGTAGGTAGAAAGATAGATAGAGATAGGTAGGTAGGTAGATTGATAGATAGAGATAGGTAGGTAGGTAGATAGATAGAGATAGGTAGGTAGGTAGATTGATAGAGATAGGTAGGTAGGTAAATAGATAGATAGAGATAGGTAGGTAGGTAGATAGATAGATAGAGATAGGTAGGTAGGTAGGTAGATAGATAGATAGAGATAGGTAGGTAGATTGATAGATACAGATAGGTAGGTAGGTAGATAGATAGATACAGATAGGTAGGTAGGTAGATAGATAGATAGAGATAGGTAGGTAGGTACATAGATAGATAGAGATAGGTAGGTAGATAGATAGATAGATACAGATAGGTAGGTAGGTAGATAGATACAGATAGGTAGGTAGGTAGATTGATAGATAGAGATAGGTAGGTAGGTAGATAGATAGAGATAGGTAGGTAGGTAGATTGATAGAGATAGGTAGGTAGGTAGATAGATAGATACAGATAGGTAGGTAGGTAGATAGATAGATAGAGATAGGTAGGTAGGTAGATAGATAGATAGAGATAGGTAGGTAGGTAGATTGATAGATACAGATAGGTAGGTAGGTAGATTGATAGATAGAGATAGGTAGGTAGGTAGGTAGATAGATAGAGATAGGTAGGTAGGTAGATTGATAGAGATAGGTAGGTAGGTAGATAGATAGATAGAGTTAGGTAGGTAGGTAGGTAGATAGATAGAGATAGGTAGGTAGGTAGGTAGATAGAGAGATAGAGATAGGTAGGTAGATTGATAGATACAGATAGGAGGTAGGTAGATAGATAGATACAGATAGGTAGGTAGGTAGATAGAGATAGGTAGGTAGGTAGATAGATAGATAGAGATAGGTAGGTAGGTAGGTAGATAGATAGATAGAGATAGGTAGGTAGATTGATAGATACAGATAGGTAGGTAGGTAGATAGATGGATATAGATAGGTAGGTAGGTAGATAGATAGATAGATAGGTAGGTAGGTAGATAGATAGATAGAGATAGGTAGGTAGGTAGATAGATTAGATACAGATAGGTAGGTAGATAGATACAGATATGTAGGTAGGTAGAAAGATAGATAGAGATAGGTAGGTAGGTAGATTGATAGATAGAGATAGGTAGGTAGGTAGATAGATAGAGATAGGTAGGTAGGTAGATTGATAGAGATAGGTAGGTAGGTAATAGATAGATAGAGATAGGTAGGTAGGTAGATAGATAGATAGAGATAGGTAGGTAGGTAGGTAGATAGATAGATAGAGATAGGTAGGTAGATTGATAGATACAGATAGGTAGGTAGGTAGATAGATAGATACAGATAGGTAGGTAGGTAGATAGATAGATAGAGATAGGTAGGTAGGTAGACATAGATAGATAGAGATAGGTAGGTAGATAGATAGATAGATACAGATAGGTAGGTAGGTAGATAGATACAGATAGGTAGGTAGGTAGATTGATAGATAGAGATAGGTAGGTAGGTAGATAGATAGAGATAGGTAGGTAGGTAGATTGATAGAGATAGGTAGGTAGTAGATAGATAGATACAGATAGGTAGGTAGGTAGATAGATAGATAGAGATAGGTAGGTAGGTAGATAGATAGATAGAGATAGGTAGGTAGGTAGATTGATAGATACAGATAGGTAGGTAGGTAGATAGATAGATACAGATAGGTAGGTAGGTAGATAGATAGATACAGATAGGTAGGTAGGTAGATTGATAGATAGAGATAGGTAGGTAGGTAAATAGATAGAGATAGGTAGGTAGGTAGATTGATAGAGATAGGTAGGTAGGTAGATAGATAGAGATAGGTAGGTAGGGTAGATTGATAGAGATAGGTAGGTAGGTAGGTAGATAGATAGATACAGATAGGTAGGTAGGTAGATAGATAGATAGAGATAGGTAGGTAGGTAGATAGATAGAGTAGAGATAGGTAGGTAGGTAGATAGATAGATACAGATAGGTAGGTAGGTAGATAGATAGATACAGGTAGGTAGGTAGGTAGATAGATAGATAGAGATAGGTAGGTAGGTAGATAGATAGATAGAGGATAGGTAGGTAGGTAGATTGATAGATACAGATAGGTAGGTAGGTAGATAGATAGATACAGATAGGTAGGTAGGTAGATAGATAGATACAGATAGGTAGGTAGGTAGATAGATAGATAGATAGATAGATAGATAGATAGAGATAGGTAGGTAGGTAGATAGATAGATACAGATAGGTAGGTAGGTAGATAGATAGATAGAGATAGGTAGGTAGGTAGATAGATAGAGATCGGTAGGTAGGTAGGTAGATAAATACAGATAGGTAGGTAGATTGATAGATAGATAGAGATAGGTAGGTAGGTAGATTGATAGAGATAGGTAGGTAGGTAGATAGATAGATAGAGTTAGGTAGGTAGGTAGGTAGATAGATAGAGATAGGTAGGTAGGTAGGTAGATAGATAGATAGATAGAGATAGGTAGGTAGATAGATAGATAGAGATAGGTAGGTAGGTAGATAGAGATAGGTAGGTAGGTAGATAGATAGATAGAGATAGGTAGGGTAGGTAGATAGATAGATACAGATAGGTAGGTAGGTAGGTAGATAGATACAGATATGTAGGTAGGGTAGAAAGATAGATAGAGATAGAGTAGGTAGGTAGATTGATAGATAGAGATAGGTAGGTAGGTAGATAGATAGAGATAGGTAGGTAGGTAGATTGATAGAGATAGGTAGGTAGGTAAATAGATAGATAGAGATAGGTAGGTAGGGTAGATAGATAGATAGATAGAGATAGGATAGGTAGGTAGGTAGATAGATAGATAGAGATAGGTAGGTAGATTGATAGATACAGATAGGTAGGTAGGTAGATAGATAGATACAGAGTAGGTAGGTAAGTAGATAGATAGATAGAGATAGGTAGGTAGGTAGATAGATAGATAGAGATTAGGTAGGTAGGTAGGTAGATAGATAGATAGAGATAGGTAGGTAGATTGATAGATACAGATAGGTAGGTAGGTAGATAGATGGATATAGATAGGTAGGTAGGTAGATAGATAGATAGAGATAGGTAGGTAGGTAGATAGATAGATACAGATAGGTAGGTAGGTAGATAGATAGATAGAGATAGGTAGGTAGGTAGATTGATTGATCAGAGATAGGTAGGTAGGTAGATAGATAGATAGAGATAGGTAGGTAGGTAGATTGATAGATACAGATACGGTAGGTAGGTAGATAGATAGATAGAGATAGGTAGGTAGGTAGATATATAGATACAGATAGGTAGGTAGGTAGATAGATAGATACAGATAGGTAGGTAGGTAGATAGATAGATAGAGATAGGTAGGTAGGTAGATAGATAGATACAGATAGGTAGGTAGGTAGATAGATAGATAGAGATAGGTAGGTAGGTACATTTATAGATAGAGATAGGTAGGTAGGTAGATAGATAGATACAGATAGGTAGGTAGGTAGATAGATAGATAGAGACTAGTAGGTAGGTAATTTATAGATAGAGATAGGTAGGTAGGTAGATTGATAGAGAGAGATAGGTAGATAGGTAGATAGATAGATACAGATAGGTAGGTAGGTAGATAGATAGAGATCGGTAGGTAGGTAGGTAGATAAAACAGATAGGTAGGTAGATTGATAGATAGAGATAGGTAGGTAGGTAGATAGATAGATAGAGATAGGTAGGTTAGGTAGGATTGATAGATAGAGATAGGTAGATAGGTAGATAGATAGATAGATAGAGATAGGTAGGTAGGTAGATAGATACAGATAGGTAGGTAGGTAGATAGATAGATACAGATAGGTAGGTAGGTAGATAGATAGATAGAGAAGGTTAGGTAGGTAGATAGATGGATACAGATAGGTAGGTAGGTAGATAGATAGATAGAGATAGGTAGGTAGGTAGATAGATAGATAGAGATAGGTAGGTAGGTAGGTAGATAGATAGATAGAGATAGGTAGGGTAGATTGATAGATACAGATAGGTAGGTAGGTAGACTAGATGGATATAGATAGGTAGGTAGGTAGATAGATAGATAGAGATAGGTAGGGTAGGTAGATAGATAGATACAGATAGGTAGGTAGGTAGATAGATAGATACAGAGTAGGTAGGTAGGTAGATTGATAGATAGAGATAGGTAGGTAGTAGATAGATAGATAGAGATAGGTAGGTAGGTAGATTGATAGATACAGATACGTAGGTAGGTAGATAGATAGAGATAGGTAGGTAGGTAGATATATAGTTAAGATAGGTAGGTAGGTAGGATAGATAGATACAGATAAGGTAGGTAGGTAGATAGATAGATACAGATACGGTAGGTAGGTAGATAGATAGATACAGATAGGTAGGTAGGTAGATAGATAGATAGAGATAGGTAGGTAGGTACATTTATAGATAGAGATAAGATAGAGATAGGTAGGTAGGTAGATAGATAGATACAGATAGGTAGGTAGGTAGATAGATAGATAGAGATAGGTAGGTAGGTACATTTATAGATAGAGATAGGTAGGTAGGTAGATTGATAGAGAGAGATAGGTAGATAGGTAGATAGATAGATACAGAAAGGTAGGTAGGTAGATAGATAGAGATCGGTAGGTAGGTAGGTAGATAAAAACAGATAGGTAGGTAGATTGATAGATAGAGATAGGTAGGTAGGTAGATAGATAGATAGAGATAGGTAGGTAGGTAGATTGATAGATAGAGATAGGTAGATAGGTAGATAGATAGATAGATAGAGATAGGTAGGTAGGTAGATAGATACAGATAGGTAGGGTAGGTAGATAGATAGATACAGATAGGTAGGTAGGTAGATAGATAGATAGAGATAGGTAGGTAGGTAGATAGATGGATACAGATAGGTAGGTATGTAGATAGATAGATAGAGATAGGTAGGTAGGTAGATAGATAGATAGAGATAGGTAGGTAGGTAGATTGATAGATACAGATAGATAGGTAGGAAGATAGATAGATAGAGATAGGTAGGTAGGTAGATAGATAGATACAGAAAGGTAGGTAGGTAGATAGATAGATAGAGATAGGTAGGTAGGTGGTAGATAGATAGAGATAGGTAGGTAGGTAGATTGATAGATACAGATAGATAGGTAGGAAGATAGATAGAGATTGGTAGGTAGGTAGATTGATAGATACAGATAGGTAGGTAGTAGATTGATAGATAGAGATAGGTAGGTAGGTAGATAGATAGATACAGATAGGTAGGTAGATAGATAAATACAGATAGGTGGGTAGGTAGATAGATAGAGAGAGATAGGTAGGTAGGTAGATTGATAGATAGAGATAGGTAGGTAGGTAGATTGATAGATACAGATAGGTAGGTAGGTAGATACAGATAGGTAGGTAGATAGATAAATACAGATAGGTGGGTAGGTAGATAGATAGATAGAGATAGGTAGGTAGGTAGATTGATAGATACAGATAGGTAGGTAGGTAGATAGATAGATACAGATAGTAGGTAGGTAGATAGATAGATACAGATAGGTAGGTAGGTAGATTGATAGATACAGATAGATAGGTAGGAAGATAGATAGATAGAGATAGGTAGGTAGGTAGATAGATAGATACAGATAGGTAGGTAGGTAGATAGATAGATAGAGATAGGTAGGTAGGTGGTAGATAGATAGAGATAGGTAGGTAGGTAGATTGATAGATACAGATAGATAGGTAGGAAGATAGATAGAGATTGGTAGGTAGGTAGATTGATAGATACAGATAGGTAGGTAGGTAGATTGATAGATAGAGATAGGTAGGTAGGTAGATAGATAGATACAGATAGGTAGGTAGATAGATAAATACAGATAGGTGGGTAGGTAGATAGATAGAGAGAGATAGGTAGGTAGGTAGATTGATAGATAGAGATAGGTAGGTAGGTAGATTGATAGATACAGATAGGTAGGTAGGTAGATACAGATAGGTAGGTAGATAGATAAATACAGATAGGTGGGTAGGTAGATAGATAGATAGAGATAGGTAGGTAGGTAGATTGATAGATACAGATAGGTAGGTAGGTAGATAGATAGATACAGATAGGTAGGTAGGTAGATAGATAGATACAGATAGGTAGGTAGGTAGATTGATAGATACAGATAGATAGGTAGGAAGATAGATAGATAGAGATAGGTAGGTAGGTAGATAGATAGATACGATAGGTAGGTAGGTAGATAGATAGATAGAGATAGGTAGGTAGGTGGTAGATAGATAGAGATAGGTAGGTAGGTAGATTGATAGATACAGATAGATAGGTAGGAAGATAGATAGATAGAGATTGGTAGGTAGGTAGATTGATAGATACAGATAGGTAGGTAGGTAGATTGATAGATAGAGATAGGTAGGTAGGTAGATAGATAGAGATAGGTAGGTAGGTAGATTGATAGATACAGATAGGTAGGTAGGTAGATTGATAGATAGAGATAGGTAGGTAGGTAGATAGATAGATAGAGATAGGTAGGTAGGTAGGTAGATAGATACAGATAGGTAGGTAGATAGATAAATACAGATAGGTGGGTAGGTAGATAGATACAGAGAGATAGGTAGGTAGGTAGATTGATAGATAGAGATAGGTAGGTAGGTAGATTGATAGATACAGATAGGTAGGTAGGTAGGTAGATAGATACAGATAGGTAGGTAGATAGATAAATACAGATAGGTGGGTAGGTAGATAGATAGATAGAGATAGGTAGGTAGGTAGATTGATAGATACAGATAGGTAGGTAGGTAGATAGATAGATACAGATAGGTAGGTAGGTAGATTGATAGATAGAGATAGGTAGGTAGGTAGATTGATAGATAGAGATAGGTAGGTAGGTAGGTAGATAGATAGAGATAGGTAGGTAGGTAGATTGATACATACAGATAGGTACGTAGGTAGATTGATAGATAGAGATAGGTAGGTAGGTAGATTGATAGATACAGATAGGTAGGTAGGTAGATAGATAGATACAGATAGGTAGGTAGGTAGATTGATAGATATAGGTAGGTGGGTAGATAGATAGATAGAGATAGGTAGGTAGGTAGATTGATAGATAGAGATAGGTAGGTAGGTAGATAGATAGATAGAGATAGGTAGTTAGGTAGGTAGATAGATACAGATAGGTAGGTAGATAGATAAATACAGATAGGTCGGTAGGTAGATAGATAGATAGAGATAGGTAGGTAGGTAGATTGATAGATAGAGATAGGTAGATAGGTAGATAGATAGATACAGATAGGTAGGTAGGTAGATATATAGATACAGATAGGTAGGTAGGTAGATAGATAGAGACAGGTAGGTAGGTAGATAGATAGATAGAGATAGGTAGGTAGGTAGATAGATAGATAAATACAGATAGGTGGGTAGGTAGATAGATAGATAGAGATAGGTAGGTAGGTAGATTGATAGATAGAGATAGGTAGATAGGTAGATTGATAGATAGAGATAGGTAGGTAGGTAGATTGATAGATACAGATAGGTAGGTAGGTAGATAGATAGATACAGATAGGTAGGTAGGTAGATTGATAGATAGAGATAGGTAGGTAGGTAGGTAGATAGATACAGATAGGTAGGTAGGTAGATATATTGATACAGATAGGTAGGTAGGTAGATAGATAGATAGAGATAGGTAGGTAGGTAGATAGATAGATAGAGATAGGTAGGTAGGTAGATAGATAGATAAATACAGATAGGTGGGTAGGTAGATAGATAGATAGAGATAGGTAGGTAGGTAGATTGATAGATAGAGATAGGTAGATAGGTAGATTGATAGATACAGATAGGTAGGTAGGTAGATAGATAGATACAGATAGGTAGGTAGGTAGATAGATAGATAGAGATAGGTAGGTAGGTAGATATATAGATACAGATATGTAGGTAGGTAGATAGATAGATAGATAGAGATAGGTAGGTAGTTAGATAGATAGATAGAGATAGGTATGTAGGTAGATAGATAGAGATAGGTAGGTAGGTAGGTAGATAGATAGATAGAGATAGATAGGTAGGTAGGTAGATTGATAGAGACAGATACGTAGGTAGGTAGATAGATAGATAGAGATAGGTAGGTAGGTAGATAGATAGAGATAGGTAGGTAGGTAGATTGATAGATAGAGATAGGTAGGTAGGTAGATAGATAGAGATAGGTAGGTAGGTAGATTGATAGATACAGATAGGTAGGTAGGGAGATAGATAGATAGAGATTGGTAGGTAGGTAGATAGATAGATAGAGATAGGTAGGTAGGTAGATAGATAGATAGAGATAGGTAGGTAGGTATATTGACAGAGATAGGTAGGTAGGTAGGTAGATAGATAGAGATAGGTAGGTAGATTGATAGATACAGATAGGTAGGTAGGTAGATTGATAGATAGAGATAGGTAGGTAGGTAGATAGATAGATAGAGATAGGTAGGTAGGTAGATTGATAGATACAGATAGGTAGGTAGGTAGATTGATAGATAAAGATAGGTAGGTAGGTAGATAGATAGATAGAGATAGGTAGGTAGGTAGGTAGGTAGATAGATACAGATAGGTAGGTAGATAGATAAATACAGATAGGTGGGTAGGTAGATAGATAGATAGAGATAGGTAGGTAGGTAGATTGATAGATAGAGATAGGTAGGTAGGTAGATAGATAGATAGAGATAGGTAGGTAGGTAGGTAGATAGATACAGATAGGTAGGTAGATAGATAAATACAGATAGGTGGGTAGGTAGATAGATAGATAGAGATAGGTAGGTAGGTAGATTGATAGATAGAGATAGGTAGATAGGTAGATAGATAGATACAGATAGGTAGGTAGGTAGATATATAGATACAGATAGGTAGGTAGGTAGATAGTTAGAGATAGGTAGGTAGGTAGGTAGATAGATAGAGATAGGTAGGTAGGTAGATTGATAGATAGAGATAGGTAGATAGGTAGATAGATAGATAGAGATAGGTAGGTAGGTAGATAGATAGATAGAGATAGGTAGGTAGGTAGATTGATAGAGATAGGTAGGTAGGTAGGTAGATAGATAGAGATAGGTAGGTAGGTAGATTGATAGATAGAGATAGGTAGGTAGGTAGATAGATAGATAGAGATAGGTAGGTAGGTAGGTAGATAGATACAGATAGGTAGGTAGATAGATAAATACAGATAGGTCGGTAGGTAGATAGATAGATAGAGATAGGTAGGTAGGTAGATTGATAGATAGAGATAGGTAGATAGGTAGATAGATAGATACAGATAGGTAGGTAGGTAGATATATAGATACAGATAGGTAGGTAGGTAGATAGATAGAGATAGGTAGGTAGGTAGATAGATAGATAGAGATAGGTAGGTAGGTAGATAGATAGATAAATACAGATAGGTGGGTAGGTAGATAGATAGATAGAGATAGGTAGGTAGGTAGATTGATAGATAGAGATAGGTAGATAGGTAGATTGATAGATACAGATAGGTAGGTAGGTAGATAGATAGATACAGATAGGTAGGTAGGTAGATAGATAGATAGAGATAGGTAGGTAGGTAGATATATAGATACAGATATGTAGGTAGGTAGATAGATAGATAGATAGATAGATAGAGATAGGTAGGTAGTTAGATTGATAGATACAGATAGGTAGGTAGGTAGATAGATAGATACAGATAGGTAGGTAGGTAGATTGATAGATAGAGATAGGTAGGTAGGTAGGTAGATTGATAGAGACAGATAGGTAGGTAGGTAGATAGATAGAGATAGGTAGGTACGTAGATTGATAGATACAGATAGGTAGGTAGGTAGATTGATAGATAGAGATAGGTAGGTAGGTAGATAGATAGATAGAGATAGGTAGGTAGGTAGATTGATAGATACAGATAGGTAGGTAGGTAGATAGATAGATACAGATAGGTAGGTAGGTAGATTGATAGATACAGATAGGTAGGTAGGTAGGTAGATAGATACAGATAGGTAGGTAGGTAGATATATTGATACAGATAGGTAGGTAGGTAGATAGATAGATAGAGATAGGTAGGTAGGTAGATAGATAGATAGAGATAGGTAGGTAGGTAGATAGATAGATAAATACAGATAGGTGGGTAGGTAGATAGATAGATAGAGATAGGTAGGTAGGTAGATTGATAGATAGAGATAGGTAGATAGGTAGATTGATAGATACAGATAGGTAGGTAGGTAGATAGATAGATACAGATAGGTAGGTAGGTAGATAGATAGATAGAGATAGGTAGGTAGGTAGATATATAGATACAGATATGTAGGTAGGTAGATAGATAGATAGATAGAGATAGGTAGGTAGTTAGATAGATAGATAGATAGGTATGTAGGTAGATAGATAGAGATAGGTAGGTAGGTAGATAGATAGATAGAGATAGATAGGTAGGTAGGTAGATTGATAGAGACAGATACGTAGGTAGGTAGATAGATAGATAGAGATAGGTAGGTAGGTAGATAGATAGAGATAGGTAGGTAGGTAGATTGATAGATAGAGATAGGTAGGTAGGTAGATAGATAGAGATAGGTAGGTAGGTAGATTGATAGATACAGATAGGTAGGTAGGGAGATAGATAGATAGAGATTGGTAGGTAGGTAGATAGATAGATAGAGATAGGTAGGTAGGTAGATAGATAGATAGAGATAGGTAGGTAGGTATATTGACAGAGATAGGTAGGTAGGTAGGTAGATAGATAGAGATAGGTAGGTAGATTGATAGATACAGATAGGTAGGTAGGTAGATTGATAGATAGAGATAGGTAGGTAGGTAGATAGATAGATAGAGATAGGTAGGTAGGTAGATTGATAGATACAGATAGGTAGGTAGGTAGATTGATAGATAAAGATAGGTAGGTAGGTAGATAGATAGATAGAGATAGGTAGGTAGGTAGGTAGGTAGATAGATACAGATAGGTAGGTAGATAGATAAATACAGATAGGTGGGTAGGTAGATAGATAGATAGAGATAGGTAGGTAGGTAGATTGATAGATAGAGATAGGTAGGTAGGTAGATAGATAGATAGAGATAGGTAGGTAGGTAGGTAGATAGATACAGATAGGTAGGTAGATAGATAAATACAGATAGGTGGGTAGGTAGATAGATAGATAGAGATAGGTAGGTAGGTAGATTGATAGATAGAGATAGGTAGATAGGTAGATAGATAGATACAGATAGGTAGGTAGGTAGATATATAGATACAGATAGGTAGGTAGGTAGATAGTTAGAGATAGGTAGGTAGGTAGGTAGATAGATAGAGATAGGTAGGTAGGTAGATTGATAGATAGAGATAGGTAGATAGGTAGATAGATAGATAGAGATAGGTAGGTAGGTAGATAGATAGATAGAGATAGGTAGGTAGGTAGATTGATAGAGATAGGTAGGTAGGTAGGTAGGTAGATAGAGATAGGTAGGTAGGTAGATTGATAGATAGAGATAGGTAGGTAGGTAAATTGATAGATAGAGATAGGTAGGTAGGTAGGTAGATAGATAGAGATAGGTAGGTAGGTAGATTGATAGAGATAGGTAGGTAGGTAGATAGATAGAGATAGGTAGGTAGGTAGATAGATAGATACAGATAGGTAGGTAGGTAGATAGATAGATAGAGATAGGTAGGTAGGTAGGTAGATAGATACAGATATGTAGGTAGGTAGATAGATAGATAGAGATAGGTAGGTAGGTAGATTGATAGATACATATAGGTAGGTAGGTAGACAGATAGATACAGATAGGTAGGTAGGTAGATTGATAGATAGAGATAGGTAGGTAGGTAGATTGATAGATACAGATAGGTAGGTAGGTAGATAGATAGATACAGATATGTAGGTAGGTAGATTGATAGATAGAGATAGGTAGGTAGGTAGATTGATAGATACAGATAAGTAGGTAGGTAGATAGATAGATACAGATAGGTAGGTAGGTAGATTGATAGATAGAGATAGGTAGGTAGGTAGATTGATAGATACAGATAGGTAGGTAGGTAGATAGATAGATACAGATAGGTAGGTAGGTAGATTGATAGATACAGATAGGTAGGTAGGTAGGTAGATAGATAGAGATAGGTAGGTAGGTAGATTGATAGATACAGATAGGTAGGTAGGTAGATAGATAGATAGAGATAGGTAGGTAGGTAGATTGATAGATAGAGATAGGTAGGTAGGTAGATAGATAGATAGAGATAGGTAGGTAGGTAGGTAGATAGATAGATAGAGATAGATAGGTAGGTAGGTAGATAGATACAGATAGGTAGGTAGGTAGATTGATAGATAGAGATAGGAAGGTAGGTAGATAGATAGAGATAGGTAGGTAGGTAGATTGATAAATACAGATAGGTAGGTAGGTAGATTGATAGATACAGATAGGTAGGTAGGTAGATAGATAGATGGAGATAGGTAGGTAGGTAGATAGATAGACACAAATAGGTGGGTAGGTAGATTGATAGATAGAGATAGGTAGGTATGTAGATTGATAGATAGAGATAGGTAGGTAGGTAGATTGATAGATACAGATAGGTAGGTAGGTAGATATATAGATACAGATAGGTAGGTAGGTAGATAGATAGATAGAGATAGGTAGGTAGGTAGATTGATAGATAGAGATAGGTAGGTAGGTAGATATATAGATACAGATATGTAGGTAGGGAGATAGATAGATACAGATAGGTAGGTAGGTAGATAGATAGATACAGATATTTAGGTAGGGAGATAGATAGATAGAGATAGGTAGGTAGGTAGATTGATAGATATAGATAGGTAGGTAGGTAGATAGATAGATACAGATAGGTAGGTAGGTAGATTGATAGATAGAGATAGGTAGGTAGGTAGATTGATAGATACAGATAGGTAGGTAGGTATATATATAGATACAGATAGGTAGGTAGGTAGATAGATAGATAGAGATAGGTAGGTAGGTAGATTGATAGATAGAGATAGGTAGGTAGGTAGATATATAGATACAGATATGTAGGTAGGTAGATAGATAGATAGATAGAGATAGATAGGTAGGTAGATTGATAGATACAGATAGGTAGGTAGGTAGGTAGATAGATACAGATAGGTAGGTAGGTAGATTGATAGATAGAGATAGGTAGGTAGGTAGATAGATAGAGATAGGTAGGTAGGTAGATATATAGATACAGATATGTAGGTAGATAGATAAATACAGATAGGTGGGTAGGTAGATTGATAGATAGAGATAGGTAGGTAGGTAGATTGATAGATAGAGATAGGTAGGTAGGTAGGTAGATAGATAGAGATAGGTAGGTAGGTAGATTGATAGATAGAGATAGGTAGGTAGGTAGATTGATAGATAGAGATAGGTAGGTAGGTAGATTGATAGATACAGATAGGTAGGTAGGTAGATAGATTGATACAGATAGGTAGGTAGGTAGATTGATAGATATAGGTAGGTAGGTAGATAGATAGATAGAGATAGGTAGGTAGGTAGATTGATAGATAGAGATAGGTAGGTAGGTAGATAGATAGATAGAGATAGGTAGGTAGGTAGGTAGATAGATACAGATAGGTAGGTAGATAGATAAATACAGATAGGTCGGTAGGTAGATAGATAGATAGAGATAGGTAGGTAGGTAGATTGATAGATAGAGATAGGTAGATAGGTAGATAGATAGATACAAATAGGTAGGTAGGTAGATATATAGATACAGATAGGTAGGTAGGTAGATAGATAGATAGAGATAGGTAGGTAGGTAGATAGATAGATAGAGATAGGTAGGTAGGTAGATAGATAGATAAATACAGATAGGTGGGTAGGTAGATAGATAGATAGAGATAGGTAGGTAGGTAGATTGATAGATAGAGATAGGTAGATAGGTAGATTGATAGATACAGATAGGTAGGTAGGTAGATAGATAGATACAGATAGGTAGGTAGGTAGATAGATAGATAGAGATAGGTAGGTAGGTAGATATATAGATACAGATATGTAGGTAGGTAGATAGATAGATAGATAGAGATAGGTAGGTAGGTAGATTGATAGATACAGATAGGTAGGTAGGTAGATAGATAGATACAGATAGGTAGGTAGGTAGATTGATAGATAGAGATAGGTAGGTAGGTAGGTAGATTGATAGAGACAGATAGGTAGGTAGGTAGATAGATAGAGATAGGTAGGTAGGTAGATTGATACATACAGATAGGTAGGTAGGTAGATTGATAGATAGAGATAGGTAGGTAGGTAGATAGATAGATAGAGATAGGTAGGTAGGTAGATAGATAGATACAGATAGGTAGGTAGATAGATAAATACAGATAGGTGGGTAGGTAGATAGATAGATAGAGATAGGTAGGCAGGTATATTGATAGATAGAGTTAGGTAGGTAGGTAGATTGATAGATACAGATAGGTAGGTAGGTAGATAGGTAGATACAGATAGGTAGGTAGGTAGATTGATAGATAGAGATAGGTAGGTAGGTAGGTAGATAGATAGAGATAGGTAGGTAGGTAGATTGATAGATACAGATAGGTAGGTAGGTAGGTAGATAGATAGAGATAGGTAGGTAGGTAGATTGATAGATACAGATAGGTAGGTAGGTAGATAGATAGATAGATAGAGATAGGTAGGTAGGTAGATAGATAGATAGAGATAGGTAGGTAGGTAGATAGATAGAGATAGGTAGGTAGGTAGGTAGATAGATAGATAGAGATAGATAGGTAGGTAGGTAGATTGATAGAGACAGATAGGTAGGTAGGTAGATAGATAGATAGAGATAGGTAGGTAGGTAGATAGATAGAGATAGGTAGGTAGGTAGATTGATAGATAGAGATAGGTAGGTAGGTAGGTAGGTAGAGATAGGTAGGTAGGTAGATTGATAGATACAGATAGGTAGGTAGGGAGATAGATAGATAGAGATAGGTAGGTAGGTAGATAGATAGATAGAGATAGGTAGGTAGGTAGATAGATAGATAGAAATAGGTAGGTAGGTATATTGACAGAGATAGGTAGGTAGGTAGGTAGATAGATAGAGATAGGTAGGTAGATTGATAGATACAGATAGGTAGGTAGGTAGATTGATAGATAGAGATAGGTAGGTAGGTAGATAGATAGATAGATAGAGATAGGTAGGTAGGTAGATTGATAGATACAGATAGGTAGGTAGGTAGATTGATAGATAGAGATAGGTAGGTAGGTAGATAGATAGATAGAGATAGGTAGGTAGGTAGGTAGGTAGGTAGATAGATACAGATAGGTAGGTAGATAGATAAATACAGATAGGTGGGTAGGTAGATAGATAGATAGAGATAGGTAGGTAGGTAGATTGATAGATAGAGATAGGTAGGTAGGTAGATAGATAGATAGAGATAGGTAGGTAGGTAGGTAGGTAGGTAGATACAAATAGGTAGGTAGATAGATAAATACAGATAGGTGGGTAGGTAGATAGATAGATAGAGATAGGTAGGTAGGTAGATTGATAGATAGAGATAGGTAGATAGGTAGATAGATAGATACAGATAGGTAGGTAGGTAGATATATAGAGACAGATAGGTAGGTAGGTAGATAGTTAGAGATAGGTAGGTAGGTAGATAGATAGATAGAGATAGGTAGGTAGGTAGATAGATAGATAGAGATAGGTAGATAGGTAGATAGATAGATACAGATAGGTAGGTAGGTAGATATATAGATACAGATCTGTAGGTAGGTAGATAGATAGAGATAGGTAGGTAGGTAGATTGATAGAGAGAGATAGGTAGGTAGGTAGGTAGATAGATACAGATAGGTAGGTAGGTAGATTGATAGATAGAGATAGGTAGGTAGGTAGATAGATAGATAGAGATAGGTAGGTAGGTAGATTGATAGAGATAGGTAGGTAGGTAGGTAGATAGATAGAGATAGGTAGGTAGGTAGATAGATAGATACAGATAGGTAGGTAGGTAGATAGATAGATATAGATAGGTAGGTAGCTAGATTGATAGATAGAGATAGGTAGGTAGGTAGGTAGATAGATAGAGATAGGTAGGTAGGTAGATTGATAGATAGAGATAGGTAGGTAGGTAGATAGATACAGATAGGTAGGTAGGTAGATAGATAGATAGATAGATAGAGATAGGTAGGTAGGTAGATAGATAGATAGAGATAGGTAGGTAGGTAGGTGGGTAGATACAGATTGTAGGTAGATAGATAAATACAGATAGGTGGGTAGGTAGATAGATAGATACAGATAGGTAGGTAGGTAGATTGATAGATAGAGATAGGTAGGTAGGTAGATATATAGATACAGATAGGTAGGTAGGTAGATAGATAGATACAGATAGGTAGGTAGGTAGATATATAGATACAGATATGTAGGTAGGTAGATAGATACAGATAGGTAGGTAGGTAGATAGATAGATAGAGATAGGTAGGTAGGTAGGTAGATAGATACAGATATGTAGGTAGGTAGATAGATAGATAGAGATAGGTAGGTAGGTAGATTGATAGATAGAGATAGGTAGGTAGGTAGGTAGATAGATAGAGATAGGTAGGTAGGTAGATAGATAGATAGATAGAGATAGGTAGGTAGGTAGATTGATAGATACAGATAGGTAGGTAGGTAGATAGATAGATAGAGATAGGTAGGTAGGTAGATAGATAGATAGAGATAGGTAGGTAAGTAGATAGATAGATACAGATAGGTAAGTAGGTAGGTAGATAGATACAGATATGTAGGTAGGTAGATAGATAGATAGAGATAGGTAGGTAGGTAGATTGATAGATAGAGATAGGTAGGTAGGTAGGTAGATAGATAGAGATAGGTAGGTAGGTAGATTGATAGATACAGATAGGTAGGTAGGTAGATAGATAGATACAGATAGGTAGGTAGGTAGATTGATAGATAGAGATAGGTAGGTAGGTAGGTAGATAGAGATAGGTAGGTAGGTAGATTGATAGAGATAGGTAGGTAGGTAGGTAGATAGATAGAGATAGGTAGGTAGGTAGGTAGATAGATACAGATATGTAGGTAGGTAGATAGATAGATAGAGATAGGTAGGTAGGTAGATTGATAGATAGAGATAGGTAGGTAGGTAGGTAGATAGATAGAGATAGGTAGGTAGGTAGATAGATAGATAGAGATAGGTAGGTAGGTAGGTAGATAGATACAGATATGTAGGTAGGTAGATAGATAGATAGAGATAGGTAGGTAGGTAGATTGATAGATAGAGATAGGTAGGTAGGTAGATAGATAGAGATAGGTAGGTAGGTAGATAGATAGATAGATAGAGATAGGTAGGTAGGTAGATTGATAGATACAGATAGGTAGGTAGGTAGATAGATAGATAGAGATAGGTAGGTAGGTAGATAGATAGATAGAGATAGGTAGGTAAGTAGATAGATAGATACAGATAGGTAAGTAGGTAGGTAGATAGATACAGATATGTAGGTAGGTAGATAGATAGATAGAGATAGGTAGGTAGGTAGATTGATAGATAGAGATAGGTAGGTAGGTAGGTAGATAGATAGAGATAGGTAGGTAGGTAGATTGATAGATACAGATAGGTAGGTAGGTAGATAGATAGATACAGATAGGTAGATAGGTAGATTGATAGATAGAGATAGGTAGGTAGGTAGGTAGATAGAGATAGGTAGGTAGGTAGATTGATAGAGATAGGTAGGTAGGTAGGTAGATAGATAGAGATAGGTAGGTAGGTAGATTGATAGATACAGATAGGTAGGTAGGTAGATAGATAGATACAGATAGGTAGGTAGGTAGATAGATAGATACAGATAGGTAGGTAGGTAGATAGATAGATAGAGATAGGTAGGTAGGTAGATTGATAGAGATAGGTAGGTAGGTAGGTAGATAGATAGAGATAGGTAGGTAGGTACATTGATAGATACAGATAGGTAGGTAGGTAGATTGATAGATAGAGATAGGTAGGTAGGTAGATAGATAGAGATAGGTAGGTAGGTAGATTGATAGATACAGATAGGTAGGTAGGTAGATTGATAGATAGAGATAGGTAGGTAGGTAGATAGATAGATAGAGATAGGTAGGTAGGTACATTGATAGATAGAGATAGGTAGGTAGGTAGATATATAGATACAGATATGTAGCTAGATAGATAGAGATAGGTAGGTAGGTAGATTGATAGATACAGATAGGTAGGTAGGTAGATTGATAGATAGAGATAGGTAGGTAGGTAGATAGATAGATAGAGATAGGTAGGTAGGTAGATAGATAGAGATAGGTAGATAGGTAGATAGATAGATACAGATAGGTAGGTAGGTAGATAGATAGATAGAGATAGGTGGGTAGGTAGATAGATAGATACAGATAGGTAGGTAGGTAGATTGATAGATAGAGATAGGTAGGTAGGTAGATAGATAGATAGAGATAGGTAAGTAGGTAGATAGATAGATAGAGATAGGTAGGTAGGTAGATTGATAGAGATAGGTAGGTAGGTAGGTAGATAGATAGAGATAGGTAGATAGGTAGATTGATAGATACAGATAGGTAGGTAGGTAGATTGATAGATAGAGATAGGTAGGTAGGTAGATAGATAGATAGAGATAGGTAGGTAGGTAGATTGATAGATACAGATAGGTAGGTAGGTAGATTGATAGATAGAGATAGGTAGGTAGGTAGATAGATAGATAGAGATAGGTAGGTAGGTAGATTGATAGATAGAGATAGGTAGGTAGGTAGATATATAGATACAGATATGTAGGTAGATAGATAGAGATAGGTAGGTAGGTAGATTGATAGATACAGATAGGTAGGTAGGTAGATTGATAGATAGAGATAGGTAGGTAGGTAGATAGATAGATAGAGATAGGTAGGTAGGTAGATTGATAGATACAGATAGGTAGGTAGGTAGGTAGATAGATAGAGATAGGTAGGTAGGTAGATTGATAGATACAGATAGGTAGGTAGGTAGATTGATAGATAGAGATAGGTAGGTAGGTAGATAGATAGATAGAGATAGGTAGGTAGGTACATTGATAGATAGAGATAGGTAGGTAGGTAGATATATAGATACAGATATGTAGCTAGATAGATAGAGATAGGTAGGTAGGTAGATTGATAGATACAGATAGGTAGGTAGGTAGATTGATAGATAGAGATAGGTAGGTAGGTAGATAGATAGATAGAGATAGGTAGGTAGGTAGATAGATAGAGATAGGTAGATAGGTAGATAGATAGATACAGATAGGTAGGTAGGTAGATAGATAGATAGAGATAGGTGGGTAGGTAGATAGATAGATACAGATAGGTAGGTAGGTAGATTGATAGATAGAGATAGGTAGGTAGGTAGATAGATAGATAGAGATAGGTAAGTAGGTAGATAGATAGATAGAGATAGGTAGGTAGGTAGATTGATAGAGATAGGTAGGTAGGTAGGTAGATAGATAGAGATAGGTAGATAGGTAGATTGATAGATACAGATAGGTAGGTAGGTAGATTGATAGATAGAGATAGGTAGGTAGGTAGATAGATAGATAGAGATAGGTAGGTAGGTAGATTGATAGATACAGATAGGTAGGTAGGTAGATTGATAGATAGAGATAGGTAGGTAGGTAGATAGATAGATAGAGATAGGTAGGTAGGTAGATTGATAGATAGAGATAGGTAGGTAGGTAGATATATAGATACAGATATGTAGGTAGATAGATAGAGATAGGTAGGTAGGTAGATTGATAGATACAGATAGGTAGGTAGGTAGATTGATAGATAGAGATAGGTAGGTAGGTAGATAGATAGATAGAGATAGGTAGGTAGGTAGATTGATAGATACAGATAGGTAGGTAGGTAGATTGATAGATAGAGATAGGTAGGTAGGTAGATTGATAGATTGATAGATACAGATAGGAAGGTAGGTAGATTGATAGATAGAGATAGGTAGGTAGGTAGATAGATAGATAGAGATAGGTAGGTAGGTAGATTGATAGAGATAGGTAGGTAGGTAGGTAGATAGATAGAGATAGGTAGGTAGGTAGATTGATAGATACAGATAGGTAGGTAGGTAGATTGATAGATAGAGATAGGTAGGTAGGTAGATAGATAGATAGAGATAGGTAGGTAGGTAGATTGATAGATACAGATAGGCCGGTAGGTAGATTGATAGATAGAGATAGGTAGGTAGGTAGATAGATAGATAGAGATAGGTAGGTAGGTACATTTATAGATAGAGATAGATAGGTAGGTAGATATATAGATACAGATATGTAGGTAGATAGATAGAGATAGGTAGGTAGGTAGATTGATAGATACAGATAGGTAGGTAGGTAGATTGATAGATAGAGATAGGTAGGTAGATAGATAGATAGAGATAGGTAGGTAGGTAGATAGAGATAGGTAGATATGTAGATAGATAGATACAGATAGGTAGGTAGGTAGATAGATAGATAGAGATAGGTGGGTAGGTAGATAGATAGATACAGATAGGTAGGTAGGTAGATTCATAGATAGAGATAGGTAGGTAGGTAGATAGATAGATAGAGATAGGTAGGTAGGTAGATTGATAGATACAGATAGGTAGGTAGCTAGATTGATAGATAGAGATAGGTAGGTATGTAGATAGATAGATAGAGATAGGTAGGTAGGTAGGTTGATAGATAGAGATAGGTAGGTAGGTAGATATATAGATACAGATATGTAGGTAGATAGATAGAGATAGGTAGGTAGGTAGATTGATAGATACAGATAGGTAGGTAGGTAGATAGATAGATAGAGATAGGTAGGTAGGTAAATAGATAGATACAGTTAGGTAGGTAGGTAGATAGATAGATACAGATAGGTAGGTAGGTAGATAGATAGAAAGAGATAGGTAGGTAGGTAGGTAGATAGATACAGATATGTAGGTAGGTAGATAGATAGATAGAGATAGGTAGGTAGGTAGATAGATAGATAGAGATAGGTAGGTAGGTAGATAGATAGATAGAGATAGGTAGGTAAGTAGATAGATAGATACAGATAGGTAGGTAGGTAGGTAGATAGATACAGATATGTAGGTAGGTAGATAGATAGTTAGAGATAGGTAGGTAGGTAGGTAGATAGAGATAGGTAGGTAGGTAGGTAGGTAGATAGATAGAGATAGGTAGTAGGTAGATTGATAGATACAGATAGGTAGGTAGGTAGATAGATAGATACAGATAGGTAGGTAGGTAGATTGATAGATAGAGATAGGTAGGTAGGTAGATTGATGGATACAGATAGGTAGGTAGGTAGATTGATAGATAGAGATAGGTAGGTAGGTAGATTGATAGATACAGATAGGTAGGTAGGTAGATAGGTAGATAGAGATAGGTAGGTAGGTAGATAGATAGATAGAGATAGGTAGGTAGGTAGATAGATAGATACAGATATGTAGGTAGGTAGATTGATAGATAGAGATAGGTAGGTAGGTAGATTGATAGATACAGATAGGTAGGTAGGTAGATAGATAGATACAGATAGGTAGGTAGATTGATAGATAGAGATAGGTAGGTAGGTAGATTGATAGATACAGATAGGTAGGTAGGTAGATAGGTAGATAGAGATAGGTAGGTAGGTAGATAGATAGATAGAGATAGGTAGGTAGGTAGATAGATAGATAGATAGAGATAGGTAGGTAGGTAGGTAGATAGATAGATAGAGATAGATAGGTAGGTAGGTAGATTGATAGAGACAGATAGGTAGGTAGGTAGATAGATACAGATAGGTAGGTAGGTAGATTGATAGATAGAGATAGGTAGGTAGGTAGATTGATAGATAGAGATAGGTAGGTAGGTAGATAGATAGATAGAGATAGGTAGGTAGATAGATTGATAGATACAGATAGGTAGGTACGTAGATTGATAGATAGAGATAGGTAGGTAGGTAGGTAGGTAGATAGAGATAGGTAGGTAGGTAGATAGATAGATAGAGATAGGTAGGTAGGTAGATAGATAGATAGAGATAGGTAGGTAGGTAGATTGATAGATAGAGATAGGTAGGTAGGTAGGTAGATAGATAGAGATAGGTAGGTAGGTAGGTAGATAGATAGAGATAGGTAGGTAGGTATGTAGATAGATACAGATAGTTAGGTAGGTAGATTTATAGAGATAGGTAGGTAGGTAGATAGATAGATAGAGATAGGTAGGTAGGTAGATTGATAGATACAGATAGGTACGTAGGTAGATAGATAGATACAGATAGGTAGGTAGGTAGATAGATAGATACAGATAGGTAGGTAGGTAGATAGATAGATAGAGATAGGTAGGTAGGTAGATAGATAGATAGAGATAGGTAGGTAGGTAGATAGATAGATACAGATAGGTAGGTAGGTAGATAGATAGATAGAGATAGGTAGGTAGGTAGATAGATAGAGATAGGTAGGTAGGTAGATAGATAGATAGAGATAGGTAGGTAGGTAGATTGATAGATAGAGATAGGTAGGTAGGTAGGTAGATAGATAGAGATAGGTAGGTAGGTAGAGAGATAGATAGAGATAGGTAGGTAGGTAGATAGATAGATACAGATAGGTAGGTAGGTAGATAGATAGATACAGATAGGTAGGTAGGTAGATAGATAGATAGAGATAGGTAGGTAGGTAGGTAGGTAGATAGAGATAGGTAGGTAGGTAGATTGATAGATAGAGATAGGTAGGTAGGTAGGTAGATAGAGATAGGTAGGTAGGTAGATAGATAGATAGAGATAGGTAGGTAGGTAGATAGATAGAGATAGGTAGGTAGGTAGATTGATAGAGATACGTAGGTAGATAGATAGATAGATAGATAGATAGATAGATAGATAGATAGATAGATAGATAGATAGATAGATAGATAGATAGAGATAGGTAGGTAGGTAGATAGATAGATAGAGATAGGTAGGTAGGTAGATAGATAGATAGAGATACGTAGGTAGGTAGATAGATAGATAGAGATACGTAGGTAGGTAGATAGATAGATACAGATAGGTAGGTAGGTAGATAGATAGATACAGATAGGTAGGTAGGTAGATTGATAGATAGAGATAGGTAGGTAGATAGATAGATAGAGATAGGTAGGTAGGTAGGTAGATAGATACAGATAGGTAGGTAGGTAGATTGATAGATAGAGATAGGTAGGTAGGTAGGTAGATAGAGATAGGTAGGTAGGTAGGTAGATAGATAGAGATAGGTAGTAGGTAGATTGATAGATACAGATAGGTAGGTAGGTAGATAGATAGATACAGATAGGTAGGTAGGTAGATTGATAGATAGAGATAGGTAGGTAGGTAGATTGATGGATACAGATAGGTAGGTAGGTAGATTGATAGATAGAGATAGGTAGGTAGGTAGATTGATAGATACAGATAGGAAGGTAGGTAGATTGATAGATAGAGATAGGTAGGTAGGTAGATAGATAGATACAGATAGGTAGGTAGGTAGATAGATAGATAGAGATAGGTAGGTAGGTAGATTGTTAGAGATAGGTAGGTAGGTAGGTAAATAGATAGAGATAGGTAGGTAGGTAGATTGATAGATACAGATAGGTGGGTAGGTAGATAGATAGATACAGATAGGTAGGTAGGTAGATTGATAGATAGAGATAGGTAGGTAGGTAGATAGATAGATAGAGATAGGTAAGTAGGTAGATAGATAGATAGAGATAGGTAGGTAGGTAGATTGATAGAGATAGGTAGGTAGGTAGGTAGATAGATAGAGATAGGTAGGTAGGTAGATTGATAGATACAGATAGGTAGGTAGGTAGATTGATAGATAGAGATAGGTAGGTAGGTAGATAGATAGATACAGATATGTAGGTAGGTAGATTGATAGATAGAGATAGGTAGGTAGGTAGATTGATAGATACAGATAGGTAGGTAGGTAGATAGATACAGATAGGTAGGTAGATTGATAGATAGAGATAGGTAGGTATGTAGATTGATAGATACAGATAGGTAGGTAGGTAGATAGGTAGATAGAGATAGGTAGGTAGGTAGATAGATAGATAGAGATAGGTAGGTAGGTAGATAGATAGATACAGATATGTAGGTAGGTAGATTGATAGATAGAGATAGGTAGGTAGGTAGATTGATAGATACAGATAGGTAGGTAGGTAGATAGGTAAATAGAGATAGGTAGGTAGGTAGATAGATAGATAGAGATAGGTAGGTAGGTAGATAGATAGATAGATAGATAGAGATAGGTAGGTAGGTAGGTAGATAGATAGATAGAGATAGATAGGTAGGTAGGTAGATTGATAGAGACAGATAGGTAGGTAGGAAGATAGATACAGATAGGTAGGTAGGTAGATTGATAGATAGAGATAGGTAGGTAGGTAGGTAGATAGATAGAGATAGGTAGGTAGGTAGATAGATAGATAGAGATAGGTAGGTAGGTAGATAGATAGATAGATAGAGATAGGTAGGTAGGTAGATAGATAGAGATAGGTAGGTAGGTAGGTAGATAGATAGAGATAGGTAGGTAGGTAGGTAGATAGATAGAGATAGGTAGGTAGGTAGGTAAATAGATACAGATAGGTAGGTAGGTAGATTGATAGATAGAGATAGGTAGGTAGGTAGATTGATAGATAGAGATAGGTAGGTAGGTAGGTAGATAGATAGATAGATAGAGATAGGTAGGTAGGTAGATAGATAGATACAGATAGGTAGGTAGGTAGATTGATAGATACAGATAGGTAGGTAGGTAGATAGATAGATAGAGATACGTAGGTAGGTAGGTAGATAGATACAGATTGTAGGTAGATAGATAAATACAGATAGGTGGGTAGGTAGATAGATAGATACAGATAGGTAGGTAGGTAGATTGATAGATAGAGATAGGTAGGTAGGTATATATATAGATACAGATATGTAGGTAGGTAGATAGATAGATACAGATAGGTAGGTAGGTAGATATATAGATACAGATAGGTAGGTAGGTAGATAGATAGATACAGATAGGTAGGTAGGTAGATAGATAGAGAGAGATAGGTAGGTAGGTAGGTAGGTAGATAGATACAGATATGTAGGTAGGTAGATAGATAGAGATAGGTAGGTAGGTAGATTGATAGATAGAGATAGGTAGGTAGGTAGATAGATAGATAGAGATAGGTAGGTATGTAGGTAGATAGATAGAGATAGGTAGGTAGGTAGATTGATAGAGATAGGTAGGTAGGTAGATAGATTGATAGAGATAGGTAGGTAGGTAGATTGATAGATAGAGATAGGTAGGTAGGTAGGTAGATAGATAGAGATAGGTAGGTAGGTAGATAGACTGATAGAGATAGGTAGGTAGGTAGATTGATAGATACAGATAGGTAGGTAGGTAGATAGATAGATAGAGATAGGTAGGTAGGTAGATAGATAGATAGACATAGGTAGGTAGATAGATAGATAGATACAGATAGGTAGGTAGGTAGATAGATACAGATATGTAGGTAGGTAGATAGATAGATAGAGATAGGTAGGTAGGTAGATTGATAGATAGAGATAGGTAGGTAGGTAGGTAGATAGATAGAGATAGGTAGGTAGGTAGATTGATAGATACAGATAGGTAGGTAGGTAGATAGATAGATACAGATAGGTAGGTAGGTAGATTGATAGATAGAGATAGGTAGGTAGGTAGGTAGATAGATAGAGATAGGTAGGTAGGTAGATTGATAGAGATAGGTAGCTAGGTAGGTAGATAGATAGAGATAGGTAGGTAGGTAGATTGATAGATACAGATAGGTAGGTAGGTAGATAGATAGATACAGATAGGTAGGTAGGTAGATAGATAGATAGAGATAGGTAGGTAGGTAGATAGATAGATAAAGATAGGTAGATAGGTAGATAGATAGATATAGATAGGTAGGTAGGTAGATAGATAGATAGAGATAGATGGGTAGGTAGATAGATAGATACAGATAGGTAGGTAGGTAGATTGATAGATAGAGATAGATAGGTAGGTAGATAGATAGATAGATAGAGATAGGTAGGTAGGTAGATAGATAGATAGAGATAGGTAGGTAGGTAGATTGATAGATACAGATAGGTAGGTAGGTAGATAGATAGATACAGATAGGTAGGTAGGTAGATAGATAGATAGAGATAGGTAGGTAGGTAGATTGATAGATACAGATAGGTAGGTAGGTAGATTGATAGATAGAGATAGGTAGGTAGGTAGATTGATAGATACAGATAGGAAGGTAGGTAGATTGATAGATAGAGATAGGTAGGAAGGTAGATAGATAGATACAGATAGGTAGGTAGGTAGATTGATAGATAGAGATAGGTAGGTAGGTAGATAGATAGATAGAGATAGGTAGGTAGGTAGATAGATAGATAAAGATAGGTAGATAGGTAGATAGATAGATATAGATAGGTAGGTAGGTAGATAGATAGATAGAGATAGATGGGTAGGTAGATAGATAGATACAGATAGGTAGGTAGGTAGATTGATAGATAGATAGATAGGTAGGTAGATAGATAGATAGAGATAGGTAGGTAGGTAGATAGATAGATAGAGATAGGTAGGTAGGTAGATTGATAGAGATAGGTAGGTAGGTAGGTAGATAGATAAATAGAGATAGGTAGGTAGGTAGATAGATAGATAGAGATAGGTAGGTAGGTAGATTGATAGATACAGATAGGAAGGTAGGTAGATTGATAGATAGAGATAGGTAGGTAGGTAGATAGATAGATACAGATAGGTAGGTTGGTAGATTGATAGATAGAGATAGGTAGGTAGGTAGATAGATAGATAGAGATAGGTAGGTAGGTAGATAGATAGATAGAGATAGGTAGATAGGTAGATAGATAGATACAGATAGGTAGGTAGGTAGATAGATAGATAGAGATAGATGGGTAGGTAGATAGATAGATACAGATAGGTAGGTAGGTAGATTGATAGAGATAGGTAGGTAGGTAGGTAGGTAGGTAGATAGATAGAGATAGGTAGGTAGGTAGATTGATAGATACAGATAGGTAGGTAGGTAGATTGATAGATACAGATAGGTAGGTAGATAGATAGATAGAGATAGGTAGGTAGGTAGATTGATAGATAGAGATAGGTAGGTAGGTAGATTGATAGATAGAGATAGGTAGGTAGGTAGGTAGATAGATAGATAGAGATAGGTAGGTAGGTAGATTGATAGATAGAGATAGGTAGGTAGGTAGGTAGATAGATAGAGATGGGTAGGTAGGTAGATATATAGATACAGATATGTAGGTAGATAGATAGAGATAGGTAGATAGGTAGATTGATAGATACAGATAGGTAGGTAGGTAGATTGATAGATAGAGATAGGTAGGTAGGTAGATAGATAGATAGAGATAGGTAGGTAGGTAGATTGATAGATACAGATAGGTAGGTAGGTAGATTGATAGATAGAGATAGGTAGGTAGATAGATAGATAGAGATAGGTAGGTAGGTAGATAGATAGATAGAGATAGGTAGGTAGGTAGATAGATAGATACAGATAGGTAGGTAGGTAGATAGATAGATACAGATAGGTAGGTAGGTAGATTGATAGATAGAGATAGGTAGGTAGGTAGGTAGATAGATACAGATAGGTAGGTAGGTAGATAGATAGATACAGATAGGTAGGTAGGTAGATTGATAGATAGAGATAGGTAGGTAGGTAGATTGATAGATACAGATAGATAGATAGATAGATATACGTAGGTAGGTAGGTAGATAGATACAGATAGGTAGGTAGATAGATAAATACAGATAGGTGGGTAGGTAGATAGATAGATACAGATAGGTAGGTAGGTAGATTGATAGATAGAGATAGGTAGGTAGGTAGATAGATAGATACAGATATGTAGGTAGGTAGATAGATAGATAGAGATAGGTAGGTAGATAGATTGATAGATAGAGATAGGTAGATAGGTAGATAGATAGATACAGATATGAAGGTAGGTAGATTGATAGATAGAGATAGGTAGGAAGATAGATAGATAGATACAGATAGTTAGGTAGGTAGATTGATAGATACAGATAGGTAGGTAGGTAGATAGATAGATAGAGATAGGTAGGTAGGTAGATAGATAGATACAGATAGGTAGGTAGGTAGATAGATAGATACAGATAGGTAGGTAGGTAGATAGATAGATACAGATAGGTAGGTAGGTAGATTGATAGATACAGATAGGTAGGTAGGTAGATTGATAGATACAGATAGGTAGGTAGGTAGATAGATAGAGATGGGTAGGTAGGTAGATTGATAGATAGAGATAGGTAGGTAGGTACGTAGATAGATAGACATGGGTAGGTAGGTAGATATATAGATACAGATATGTAGGTAGATAGATAGAGATAGGTAGGTAGGTAGATTGATAGATACAGATAGGTAGGTAGGTAGATTGATAGATAGAGATAGGTAGGTAGGTAGGTAGATAGATACAGATAGGTAGGTAGGTAGATAGATAGATACAGATAGGTAGGTAGGTAGATTGATAGATACAGATAGGTAGGAAGGTAGATAGATAGATACAGATAGGTAGGTAGGTAGATTGATAGATAGAGATAGGTAGGTAGGTAGATAGATAGAGATAGGTAGGTAGGTAGATAGATAGATAGAGATAGGTAGGTAGGTAGATTGATAGAGATAGGTAGGTAGGTAGGTAGATAAATAGAGGTAGGTAGGTAGGTAGATAGATAGATAGAGATAGGTAGGTAGGTAGAAAGATAGATACAGATAGGTAGGTAGGTAGATAGATAGATACAGATAGGTAGGTAGGTAGATAGATAGATACAGATAGGTAGGTAGGTAGATTGATAGATACAGATAGGTAGGTAGGTAGATTGATAGATACAGATAGGTAGGTAGGTAGATAGATAGAGATGGGTAGGTAGGTAGATATATAGATACAGATATGTAGGTAGATAGATAGAGATAGGTAGATAGGTAGATTGATAGATACAGATAGGTAGGTAGGTAGATAGATAGATAGATATACGTAGGTAGGTAGGTAGATAGATACAGATAGGTAGGTAGGTAGATAGATAGATAGATAGAGATAGGTAGGTAGATAGATTGATAGATAGAGATAGGTAGATAGGTAGATAGATAGATACAGATAGGTAGGTAGGTAGATAGATAGATAGATATACGTAGGTAGGTAGGTAGATAGATACAGATAGGTAGGTAGGTAGATAGATAGAGATAGGTAGGTAGATAGATTGATAGATAGAGATAGGTAGATAGGTAGATAGATAGATACAGATAGGAAGGTAGGTAGATTGATAGATAGAGATAGGTAGGAAGGTAGATAGATAGATACAGATAGGTAGGTAGGTAGATTGATAGATAGAGATAGGTAGGTAGGTAGATAGATAGAGATAGGAAGGTAGGTAGATAGATAGATAGAGATAGGTAGGTAGGTAGATTGATAGAGATAGGTAGGTAGGTAGGTAGATAAATAGAGGTAGGTAGGTAGGTAGATAGATAGATAGAGATAGGTAGGTAGGTAGATAGATAGATACAGATAGGTAGGTAGGTAGATAGATAGATACAGATAGGTAGGTAGGTAGATAGATAGATACAGATAGGTAGGTAGGTAGATTGATAGATACAGATAGGTAGGTAGGTAGATTGATAGATACAGATAGGTAGGTAGGTAGATAGATAGAGATGGGTAGGTAGGTAGATATATAGATACAGATATGTAGGTAGATAGATAGAGATAGGTAGGTAGGTAGATTGATAGATACAGATAGGAAGGTAGGTAGATTGATAGATAGAGATAGGTAGGTAGGTAGATAGATAGATACAGATAGGTAGGTTGGTAGATTGATAGATAGAGATAGGTAGGTAGGTAGATAGATAGATAGAGATAGGTAGGTAGGTAGATAGATAGATAGAGATAGGTAGATAGGTAGATAGATAGATACAGATAGGTGGGTAGGTAGATAGATAGATAGAGATAGGTGGGTAGGTAGATAGATAGATACAGATAGGTAGGTAGGTAGATTGATAGAGATAGGTAGGTAGGTAGGTAGGTAGATAGATAGAGATAGGTAGGTAGGTAGATTGATAGATACAGATAGGTAGGTAGGTAGATTGATAGATACAGATAGGTAGGTAGATAGATAGATAGAGATAGGTAGGTAGGTAGATTGATAGATACAGATAGGTAGGTAGGTAGATTGATAGATAGAGATAGGTAGGTAGGTAGATAGATAGATATAGGTAGGTAGGTAGATTGATAGATAGAGATAAGTAGGTAGGTAGCTAGATAGATAGAGATGGGTAGGTAGGTAGATATATAGATACAGATATGTAGGTAGATAGATAGAGATAGGTAGGTAGGTAGATTGATAGATACAGATAGGTAGGTAGGTAGATAGATAGATACAGATAGGTAGGTAGGTAGATTGATAGATAGAGATAGGTAGGTAGGTAGATAGATAGATAGAGATAGGTAGGTAGGTAGATCGATAGATAGAGATAGGTAGGTAGGTAGATAGATAGATAGAGATAGGTAGGTAGGTAGATAGATAGATACATATAGGTAGGTAGGTAGATAGATAGATACAGATAGGTAGGTAGGTAGATAGATAGATACAGATAGGTAGGTAGGTAGATTGAAAGAGATAGGTAGGTAGGTAGGTAGGTAGATAAATAGAGGTAGGTAGGTAGGTAGATTGATAGATAGAGATAGGTAGGTAGGTAGATTGATAGATACAGATAGGTAGGAAGGTAGATAGATAGATAGAGATAGGTAGGTAGGTAGATAGATAGAGATAGGTAGGTAGGTAGATAGATAGATAGAGATAGGTAGGTAGGTAGATTGATAAAGATAGGTAGGTAGGTAGGTAGATAAATAGAGGTAGGTAGGTAGGTAGATAGATAGATAGAGATAGGTAGGTAGGTAGATAGATAGATACAGATAGGTAGGTAGGTAGATAGATAGATACAGATAGGTAGGTAGGTAGATAGATAGATACAGATAGGTAGGTAGGTAGATTGATAGATACAGATAGGTAGGTAGGTAGATTGATAGATACAGATAGGTAGGTAGGTAGAGAGATAGAGATGGGTAGGTAGGTAGATATATAGATACAGATATGTAGGTAGATAGATAGAGATAGGTAGGTAGGTAGATTGATAGATACAGATAGGTAGGTAGGTAGATTGATAGATAGAGATAGGTAGGTAGGTAGATAGATAGATAGAGATAGGTAGGTAGGTAGATAGATAGATAGAGATAGGTAGGTAGGTAGATAGATAGATACAGATAGGTAGGTAGGTAGATAGATAGATAGATATACGTAGGTAGGTAGGTAGATAGATACAGATAGGTAGGTAGGTAGATAGATAGATAGAGATAGGTAGGTAGATAGATTGATAGATAGAGATAGGTAGATAGGTAGATAGATAGATACAGATAGGAAGGTAGGTAGATTGATAGATAGAGATAGGTAGGAAGGTAGATAGATAGATACAGATAGGTAGGTAGGTAGATTGATAGATAGAGATAGGTAGGTAGGTAGATAGATAGAGATAGGTAGGTAGGTAGATAGATAGATAGAGATAGGTAGGTAGGTAGATTGATTGAGATAGGTAGGTAGGTAGGTAGATAAATAGAGGTAGGTAGGTAGGTAGATAGATAGATAGAGATAGGTAGGTAGGTAGATAGATAGATAGAGATAGGTAGATAGGTAGATAGATAGATACAGATAGGTAGGTAGGTAGATTGATAGATACAGATAGGTAGGTAGGTAGATTGATAGATACAGATAGGTAGGTAGGTAGATAGATAGAGATGGGTAGGTAGGTAGATATATAGATACAGATATGTAGGTAGATAGATAGAGATAGGTAGGTAGGTAGATTGATAGATACAGATAGGTAGGTAGGTAGATTGATAGATAGAGATAGGTAGGTAGGTAGGTAGATAGATAGATAGAGATAGGTAGGTAGGTAGATTGATAGATAGAGATAGGTAGGTAGGTAGATTGATAGAGATAGGTAGGTAGGTAGGTAGATAAATAGAGATAGGTAGGTAGGTAGATAGATAGATAGAGATAGGTAGGTAGGTAGATTGATAGATACAGATAGGAAGGTAGGTAGATTGATAGATAGAGATAGGTAGGTAGGTAGATAGATAGATACAGATAGGTAGGTTGGTAGATTGATAGATAGAGATAGGTAGGTAGGTAGATAGATAGATAGAGATAGGTAGGTAGGTAGATAGATAGATAGAGATAGGTAGATAGGTAGATAGATAGATACAGATAGGTGGGTAGGTAGATAGATAGATAGAGATAGGTGGGTAGGTAGATAGATACAGATAGGTAGGTAGGTAGATTGATAGAGATAGGTAGGTAGGTAGGTAGGTAGATAGATAGAGATAGGTAGGTAGGTAGATTGATAGATACAGATAGGTAGGTAGGTAGATTGATAGATACAGATAGGTAGGTAGATAGATAGATAGAGATAGGTAGGTAGGTAGATTGATAAATACAGATAGGTAGGTAGGTAGATTGATAGATAGAGATAGGTAGGTAGGTAGATAGATAGATATAGGTAGGTAGGTAGATTGATAGATAGAGATAGGTAGGTAGGTAGGTAGATAGATAGAGATGGGTAGGTAGGTAGATATATAGATACAGATATGTAGGTAGATAGATAGAGATAGGTAGGTAGGTAGATTGATAGATACAGATAGGTAGGTAGGTAGATAGATAGATACAGATAGGTAGGTAGGTAGATTGATAGATAGAGATAGGTAGGTAGGTAGATTGATAGATACAGATAGGTAGGTAGGTAGATAGATAGATACAGATAGGTAGGTAGGTAGATTGATAGATAGAGATAGGTAGGTAGGTAGATAGATAGATACAGATAGGTAGGTAGGTAGATCGATAGATAGAGATAGGTAGGTAGGTAGATAGATAGATAGAGATAGGTAGGTAGGTAGATAGATAGATACATATAGGTAGGTAGGTAGATAGATAGATACAGATAGGTAGGTAGGTAGATAGATAGATACAGATAGGTAGGTAGGTAGATTGATAGATAGAGATAGGTAGGTAGGTAGGTAGATAGATACAGATAGGTAGGTAGGTAGATAGATAGATACAGATAGGTAGGTAGGTAGATTGATAGATACAGATAGGTAGGTAGGTAGATAGATAGATACAGATAGGTAGGTAAGTAGATTGATAGATACAGATAGGTAGGTAGGTAGATTGATAGATAGAGATAGGTAGGTAGGTAGATAGATAGATACAGATAGGTAGGTAGGTACATTGATAGATAGAGATAGGTAGGTAGGTAGATTGATAGATACAGATAGGTAGGTAGGTAGATAGATAGATAGAGATAGGTATGTAGGTAGATCGATAGATAGAGATAGGTAGGTAGGTAGATAGATAGATAGAGATAGGTAGGTAGGTAGATAGATAGATACAGATAGGTAGGTAGGTAGATAGATAGATACAGATAGGTAGGTAGGTAGATAGATAGATACAGATAGGTAGGTAGGTAGATTGATAGATAGAGATAGGTAGGTAGGTAGGTAGATAGATAGATACAGATAGGTGGGTAGGTAGATAGATAGATACAGATAGGTAGGTAGGTAGATTGATAGATAGAGATAGGTAGGTAGGTAGATATATAGATACAGATATGTAGGTAGGTAGATAGATAGATACAGATAGGTAGGTAGGTTGATTGATAGATAGAGATAGGTAGATAGGTAGATAGATAGATACAGATAGGTAGGTAGGTAGATTGATAGATACAGATAGGTAGGTAGGTAGATTGATAGATACAGATAGGTAGGTAGGTAGATAGATAGAGATGGGTAGGTAGGTAGATATATAGATACAGATATGTAGGTAGATAGATAGAGATAGGTAGGTAGGTAGATTGATAGATACAGATAGGTAGGTAGGTAGATTGATAGATAGAGATAGGTAGGTAGGTAGGTAGATAGATAGATAGAGATAGGTAGGTAGGTAGATTGATAGATAGAGATAGGTAGGTAGGTAGATTGATAGAGATAGGTAGGTAGGTAGGTAGATAAATAGAGATAGGTAGGTAGGTAGATAGATAGATAGAGATAGGTAGGTAGGTAGATTGATAGATACAGATAGGAAGGTAGGTAGATTGATAGATAGAGATAGGTAGGTAGGTAGATAGATAGATACAGATAGGTAGGTTGGTAGATTGATAGATAGAGATAGGTAGGTAGGTAGATAGATAGATAGAGATAGGTAGGTAGGTAGATAGATAGATAGAGATAGGTAGATAGGTAGATAGGTAGATACAGATAGGTGGGTAGGTAGATAGATAGATAGAGATAGGTGGGTAGGTAGATAGATACAGATAGGTAGGTAGGTAGATTGATAGATAGAGATAGGTAGGTAGGTAGATATATAGATACAGATATGTAGGTAGGTAGATAGATAGATAGAGATAGGTAGGTAGGTAGATAGATAGATAGAGATAGGTAGATAGGTAGATAGATAGATACAGATAGGTAGGTAGGTAGATTGATAGATACAGATAGGTAGGTAGGTAGATTGATAGATACAGATAGGTAGGTAGGTAGATAGATAGAGATGGGTAGGTAGGTAGATATATAGATACAGATATGTAGGTAGATAGATAGAGATAGGTAGGTAGGTAGATTGATAGATACAGATAGGTAGGTAGGTAGATTGATAGATAGAGATAGGTAGGTAGGTAGGTAGATAGATAGATAGAGATAGGTAGGTAGGTAGATTGATAGATAGAGATAGGTAGGTAGGTAGATTGATAGAGATAGGTAGGTAGGTAGGTAGATAAATAGAGATAGGTAGGTAGGTAGATAGATAGATAGAGATAGGTAGGTAGGTAGATTGATAGATACAGATAGGAAGGTAGGTAGATTGATAGATAGAGATAGGTAGGTAGGTAGATAGATAGATACAGATAGGTAGGTTGGTAGATTGATAGATAGAGATAGGTAGGTAGGTAGATAGATAGATAGAGATAGGTAGGTAGGTAGATAGATAGATAGAGATAGGTAGATAGGTAGATAGATAGATACAGATAGGTGGGTAGGTAGATAGATAGATAGAGATAGGTGGGTAGGTAGATAGATACAGATAGGTAGGTAGGTAGATTGATAGAGATAGGTAGGTAGGTAGGTAGGTAGATAGATAGAGATAGGTAGGTAGGTAGATTGATAGATACAGATAGGTAGGTAGGTAGATTGATAGATACAGATAGGTAGGTAGATAGATAGATAGAGATAGGTAGGTAGGTAGATTGATAAATACAGATAGGTAGGTAGGTAGATTGATAGATAGAGATAGGTAGGTAGGTAGATAGATAGATATAGGTAGGTAGGTAGATTGATAGATAGAGATAGGTAGGTAGGTAGGTAGATAGATAGAGATGGGTAGGTAGGTAGATATATAGATACAGATATGTAGGTAGATAGATAGAGATAGGTAGGTAGGTAGATTGATAGATACAGATAGGTAGGTAGGTAGATAGATAGATACAGATAGGTAGGTAGGTAGATTGATAGATAGAGATAGGTAGGTAGGTAGATTGATAGATACAGATAGGTAGGTAGGTAGATAGATAGATACAGATAGGTAGGTAGGTAGATTGATAGATAGAGATAGGTAGGTAGGTAGATAGATAGATACAGATAGGTAGGTAGGTAGATCGATAGATAGAGATAGGTAGGTAGGTAGATAGATAGATAGAGATAGGTAGGTAGGTAGATAGATAGATACATATAGGTAGGTAGGTAGATAGATAGATACAGATAGGTAGGTAGGTAGATAGATAGATACAGATAGGTAGGTAGGTAGATTGATAGATAGAGATAGGTAGGTAGGTAGGTAGATAGATACAGATAGGTAGGTAGGTAGATAGATAGATACAGATAGGTAGGTAGGTAGATTGATAGATACAGATAGGTAGGTAGGTAGATAGATAGATACAGATAGGTAGGTAAGTAGATTGATAGATACAGATAGGTAGGTAGGTAGATTGATAGATAGAGATAGGTAGGTAGGTAGATAGATAGATACAGATAGGTAGGTAGGTACATTGATAGATAGAGATAGGTAGGTAGGTAGATTGATAGATACAGATAGGTAGGTAGGTAGATAGATAGATAGAGATAGGTATGTAGGTAGATCGATAGATAGAGATAGGTAGGTAGGTAGATAGATAGATAGAGATAGGTAGGTAGGTAGATAGATAGATACAGATAGGTAGGTAGGTAGATAGATAGATACAGATAGGTAGGTAGGTAGATAGATAGATACAGATAGGTAGGTAGGTAGATTGATAGATAGAGATAGGTAGGTAGGTAGGTAGATAGATAGATACAGATAGGTGGGTAGGTAGATAGATAGATACAGATAGGTAGGTAGGTAGATTGATAGATAGAGATAGGTAGGTAGGTAGATATATAGATACAGATATGTAGGTAGGTAGATAGATAGATACAGATAGGTAGGTAGGTTGATTGATAGATAGAGATAGGTAGATAGGTAGATAGATAGATACAGAAAGGTAGGTAGGTGGATTGATAGATAGAGATAAGTAGGTAGATAGATTGATAGATAGAGATAGGTAGATAGGTAGATAGATAGATACAGATAGGTAGGTAGGTAGATATATAGATACAGATATGTAGGTAGGTAGATAGATAGATACAGATAGGTAGGTAGGTAGATTGATAGATAGAGATAGGTAGGTAGGTAGGTAGATAGATAGAGATAGGTAGGTAGGTAGGTAGATAGATACAGATAGGTAGGTAGAAAGATTGATAGAGATAGGTAGGTAGGTAGGTAGATAGATAGATACAGATAGGTAGGTAGGTAGTTTGATAGATAGAGATAGGTAGGTAGGTAGATATATAGATACAGATATGTAAGTAGGTAGGTAGGTAGATAGATAGAGATAGGTAGGTAGGTAGATAGATAGATAGAGATAGGTAGGTAGGTAGATTGATAGATAGAGATAGGTAGATAGGTAGATAGATAGATACAGATATGTAGGTAGGTAGATTGATAGATACAGATAGGTAGGTAGGTAGATAGATAGATACAGATAGGTAGGTAGGTTGATTGATAGATAGAGATAGGTAGGTAGGTAGATTGATAGATACAGATAGGTAGGTAGGTAGGTAGGTAGATAGATAGAGATAGGTAGGTAGGTAGATTGATAGAGATAGGTAGGTAGGTAGATAGATAGATAGAGATAGGTAGGTAGGTAGATAGATAGATAGAGATAGGTAGGTAGGTAGATTGATAGATAGAGATAGGTAGGTAGGTAGGTAGATAGATAGAGATAGGTAGGTAGGTAGATAGATAGATAGAGATAGGTAGGTAGGTAGATTGATAGATAGAGATAGGTAGATAGGTAGATAGATAGATACAGATATGTAGGTAGGTAGATTGATAGATACAGATAGGTAGGTTGGTATATAGATAGATACAGATAGGTAGGTAGGTAGATTGATAGATAGAGATAGGTAGGTAGGTAGATTGATAGATACAGATAGGAAGGTAGGTAGATTGATAGATAGAGATAGGTAGGTAGATAGATAGATAGATAGATAGAGATAGGTAGGTAGGTAGATTGATAGAGATAGGTAGGTAGGTAGGTAGATAGATAGAGATAGGTAGGTAGGTAGATTGATAGATACAGATAGGTAGGTAGGTAGATTGATAGATAGAGATAGGTAGGTAGGTAGATAGATAGATAGAGATAGGTAGGTAGGTAGGTAGATTGATAGATACAGATAGGTAGGTAGGTAGATTGATAGATAGAGATAGGTAGGTAGGTAGATAGATAGATAGAGATAGGTAGGTAGGTACATTGATAGATAGAGATAGGTAGTTAGGTAGATATATAGATACAGATATGTAGGTAGATAGATAGAGATAGGTAGGTAGGTAGATTGATAGATACAGATAGGTAGGTATGTAGATTGATAGATACAGATAGGTAGGTAGGTAGATTGATAGATAGAGATAGGTAGGTCGGTAGATAGATAGATAGAGATAGGTAGGTAGGTAGATTGATAGATACAGATAGGTAGGTAGGTAGATTGATAGATAGAGATAGGTAGGTAGGTAGATAGATAGAGATAGGTAGGTAGGTAGATAGATAGATAGAGATAGGTAGGTAGGTAGATAGATAGATAGAGATAGGTAGGTAGGTAGATAGATAGATACAGATAGGTAGGTAGGTAGATAGATAGATACAGATAGGTAGGTAGGTAGATTGATAGATAGAGATAGGTAGGTAGGTAGGTAGATAGATACAGATAGGTAGGTAGGTAGATAGATAGATACAGATAGGTAGGTAGGTAGATTGATAGATACAGATAGGTAGGTAGGTAGATAGATAGATACAGATAGGTAGGTAGGTAGATTGATAGATAGAGATAGGTAGGTAGGTAGATTGATAGATACAGATAGGTAGGTAGGTAGATAGATAGATAGATATACGTAGGTAGGTAGGTAGATAGATACAGATAGGTAGGTAGATAGATAAATACAGATAGGTGGGTAGGTAGATAGATAGATACAGATAGGTAGGTAGGTAGATTGATAGATAGAGATAGGTAGGTAGGTAGATATATAGATACAGATATGTAGGTAGGTAGGTAGATAGATAGATACAGATAGGTAGGTAGGTAGATAGATAGATACAGATAGGTAGGTAGGTAGATTGATAGATACAGATAGGTAGGTAGGTAGATTGATAGATACAGATAGGTAGGTAGGTAGATAGATAGAGATGGGTAGGTAGGTAGATTGATAGATAGAGATAGGTAGATAGGTAGATAGATAGATACAGATATGTAGGTAGGTAGATTGATAGATACAGATAGGTAGGTAGGTAGATAGATAGATACAGATAGGTAGGTAGGTTGATTGATAGATAGAGATAGGTAGGTAGGTAGATTGATAGATACAGATAGGTAGGTAGGTAGGTAGGTAGATAGATAGAGATAGGTAGGTAGGTAGATTGATAGAGATAGGTAGGTAGGTAGATAGATAGATAGAGATAGGTAGGTAGGTAGATAGATAGATAGAGATAGGTAGGTAGGTAGATTGATAGATAGAGATAGGTAGGTAGGTAGGTAGATAGATAGAGATAGGTAGGTAGGTAGATAGATAGATAGAGATAGGTAGGTAGGTAGATTGATAGATAGAGATAGGTAGATAGGTAGATAGATAGATACAGATATGTAGGTAGGTAGATTGATAGATACAGATAGGTAGGTTGGTATATAGATAGATACAGATAGGTAGGTAGGTAGATTGATAGATAGAGATAGGTAGGTAGGTAGATTGATAGATACAGATAGGAAGGTAGGTAGATTGATAGATAGAGATAGGTAGGTAGATAGATAGATAGATAGATAGATAGATAGAGATAGGTAGGTAGGTAGATTGATAGAGATAGGTAGGTAGGTAGGTAGATAGATAGAGATAGGTAGGTAGGTAGATTGATAGATACAGATAGGTAGGTAGGTAGATTGATAGATAGAGATAGGTAGGTAGGTAGATAGATAGATAGAGATAGGTAGGTAGGTAGGTAGATTGATAGATACAGATAGGTAGGTAGGTAGATTGATAGATAGAGATAGGTAGGTAGGTAGATAGATAGATAGAGATAGGTAGGTAGGTACATTGATAGATAGAGATAGGTAGTTAGGTAGATATATAGATACAGATATGTAGGTAGATAGATAGAGATAGGTAGGTAGGTAGATTGATAGATACAGATAGGTAGGTATGTAGATTGATAGATACAGATAGGTAGGTAGGTAGATTGATAGATAGAGATAGGTAGGTCGGTAGATAGATAGATAGAGATAGGTAGGTAGGTAGATTGATAGATACAGATAGGTAGGTAGGTAGATTGATAGATAGAGATAGGTAGGTAGGTAGATAGATAGAGATAGGTAGGTAGGTAGATAGATAGATAGAGATAGGTAGGTAGGTAGATAGATAGATAGAGATAGGTAGGTAGGTAGATAGATAGATACAGATAGGTAGGTAGGTAGATAGATAGATACAGATAGGTAGGTAGGTAGATTGGTAGATAGAGATAGGTAGGTAGGTAGGTAGGTAGATAGATACAGATAGGTAGGTAGGTAGATAGATAGATACAGATAGGTAGGTAGGTAGATTGATAGATACAGATAGGTAGGTAGGTAGATAGATAGATACAGATAGGTAGGTAGGTAGATTGATAGATAGAGATAGGTAGGTAGGTAGATTGATAGATACAGATAGGTAGGTAGGTAGATAGATAGATAGATATACGTAGGTAGGTAGGTAGATAGATACAGATAGGTAGGTAGATAGATAAATACAGATAGGTGGGTAGGTAGATAGATAGATACAGATAGGTAGGTAGGTAGATTGATAGATAGAGATAGGTAGGTAGGTAGATATATAGATACAGATATGTAGGTAGGTAGGTAGATAGATAGATACAGATAGGTAGGTAGGTAGATAGATAGATACAGATAGGTAGGTAGGTAGATTGATAGATACAGATAGGTAGGTAGGTAGATTGATAGATACAGATAGGTAGGTAGGTAGATAGATAGAGATGGGTAGGTAGGTAGATATATAGATACAGATATGTAGGTAGATAGATAGAGATAGGTAGGTAGGTAGATTGATAGATACAGATAGGTAGGTAGGTAGATTGATAGATAGAGATAGGTAGGTAGGTAGATAGATAAATAGAGATAGGTAGGTAGGTAGATTGATAGATAGAGATAGGTAGGTAGGTAGATTGATAGAGATAGGTAGGTAGGTAGGTAGGTAGATAAATAGAGATAGGTAGGTAGGTAGATAGATAGATAGAGATAGGTAGGTAGGTAGATTGATAGATACAGATAGGAAGGTAGGTAGATTGATAGATAGAGATAGGTAGGTAAGTAGATAGTTAGATACAGATAGGTAGGTAGGTAGATAGATAGATAGAGGTAGGTAGGTAGGTAGATAGATAGAGATAGGTAGATAGGTAGATAGATAGATACAGATAGGTGGGTAGGTAGATAGATAGATAGAGATAGGTGGGTAGGTAGATAGATAGATACAGATAGGTAGGTAGGTAGATTGATAGAGATAGGTAGGTAGGTAGGTAGGTAGATAGATAGAGATAGGTAGGTGGGTAGATTGATAGATACAGATAGGTAGGTAGGTAGGTAGATAGATACAGATAGGTAGGTAGGTAGATAGATAGATACAGATAGGTAGGTAGGTAGATTGATAGATACAGATAGGTAGGTAGGTAGATAGATAGATACAGATAGGTAGGTAGGTAGATTGATAGATAGAGATAGGTAGGTAGGTAGATTGATAGATACAGATAGGTAGGTAGGTAGATAGATAGATAGATATACGTAGGTAGGTAGGTAGATAGATACAGATAGGTAGGTAGATAGATAAATACAGATAGGTAGGTAGGTAGGTAGATAGATACAGATAGGTAGGTAGGTAGATTGATAGATAGAGATAGGTAGGTAGGTAGATATATAGATACAGATATGTAGGTAGGTAGATAGATAGATACAGATAGGTAGGTAGGTAGATAGATAGATACAGATAGGTAGGTAGGTAGATAGATAGATACAGATAGGTGGGTAGGTAGATAGATAGATACAGATAGGTAGGTAGGTAGATTGATAGATAGAGATAGGTAGGTAGGTAGATATATAGATACAGATATGTAGGTAGGTAGATAGATAGATACAGATAGGTAGGTAGGTAGATAGATAGATACAGATAGGTAGGTAGGTAGATAGATAGATACAGATAGGTAGGTAGGTAGATTGATAGATAGAGATAGGTAGGTAGGTAGATATATAGATACAGATATGTAGGTAGGTAGATAGATAGATACAGATAGGTAGGTAGGTAGATATATAGATACAGATATGTAGGTAGATAGATAGAGATAGGTAGGTAGGTAGATTGATAGATACAGATAGGTAGGTAGGTAGATTGATAGATAGAGATAGGTAGGTAGGTAGATAGATAGATAGAGATAGGTAGGTAGGTAGATTGATAGATAGAGATAGGTAGGTAGGTAGATTGATAGAGATAGGTAGGTAGGTAGGTAGGTAGATAAATAGAGATAGGTAGGTAGGTAGATAGATAGATAGAGATAGGTAGGTAGGTAGATTGATAGATACAGATAGGAAGGTAGGTAGATTGATAGATAGAGATAGGTAGGTAATTAGATAGTTAGATACAGATAGGTAGGTAGGTAGATAGATAGATAGAGGTAGGTAGGTAGGTAGATAGATAGAGATAGGTAGATAGGTAGATAGATAGATACAGATAGGTGGGTAGGTAGATAGATAGATAGAGATAGGTGGGTAGGTAGATAGATAGATACAGATAGGTAGGTAGGTAGATTGATAGAGATAGGTAGGTAGGTAGGTAGGTAGATAGATAGAGATAGGTAGGTAGGTAGATTGATAGATACAGATAGGTAGGTAGGTAGATTGATAGATACAGATAGGTAGGTAGATAGATAGATAGAGATAGGTAGGTAGGTAGATTGATAGATACAGATAGGAAGGTAGGTAGATTGATAGATAGAGATAGGTAGGTAAGTAGATAGTTAGATACAGATAGGTAGGTAGGTAGATAGATAGATAGAGGTAGGTAGGTAGGTAGATAGATAGAGATAGGTAGATAGGTAGATAGATAGATACAGATAGGTGGGTAGGTAGATAGATAGATAGAGATAGGTGGGTAGGTAGATAGATAGATACAGATAGGTAGGTAGGTAGATTGATAGATACAGATAGGTAGGTAGGTAGATTGATAGATACAGATAGGTAGGTAGATAGATAGATAGAGATAGGTAGGTAGGTAGATTGATAGATACAGATAGGTAGGTAGGTAGATAGATAGATACAGATAGGTAGGTAGGTAGATTGATAGATAGAGATAGGTATTTAGGTAGATAGATAGATAGAGATAGGTAGGTAGGTAGATCGATAGATAGAGATAGGTAGGTAGGTAGATAGATAGATAGAGATAGGTAGGTAGGTAGATAGATAGATACAGATAGGTAGGTAGGTAGATAGATAGATACAGATAGGTAGGTAGGTAGATTGATAGATAGAGATAGGTAGGTAGGTAGATAGATACAGATAGGTAGGTAGGTAGATAGATAGATACAGATAGGTAGGTAGGTAGATTGATAGATACAGATAGGTAGGTAGGTAGATAGATAGATACAGATAGGTAGGTAGGTAGATTGATAGATACAGATAGGTAGGTAGGTAGATTGATAGATAGAGATAGGTAGGTAGGTAGATAGATAGATACAGATAGGTAGGTAGGTAGATTGATAGATAGAGATAGGTAGGTAGGTAGATTGATAGATACAGATAGGTAGGTAGGTAGATAGATAGATAGATAGAGATAGGTAGGTAGGAAGATCGATAGATAGAGATAGGTAGGTAGGTAGATAGATAGATAGAGATAGGTAGGTAGGTAGATCGATAGATAGAGATAGGTAGGTAGGTAGATAGATAGATACAGATAGGTAGGTAGGTAGATAGATAGATACAGATAGGTAGGTAGGTAGATAGATAGATACAGAGAGGTAGGTAGGTAGATTGATAGATAGAGATAGGTAGGTAGGTAGGTAGATAGATACAGATAGGTAGGTAGGTAGATAGATAGATACAGATAGGTAGGTAGATAGATAAATACAGATAGGTGGGTAGGTAGATAGATAGATACAGATAGGTAGGTAGGTAGATTGATAGATAGAGATAGGTAGGTAGGTAGATATATAGATACAGATATGTAGGTAGGTAGATAGATAGATACAGATAGGTAGGTAGGTTGATTGATAGATAGAGATAGGTAGATAGGTAGATAGATAGATATAGAAAGGTAGGTAGGTGGATTGATAGATAGAGATAGGTAGGTAGATAGATTGATAGATAGAGATAGGTAGATAGGTAGATAGATAGATACAGATAGGTAGGTAGGTAGATATATAGATACAGATATGTAGGTAGGTAGATAGATAGATACAGATAGGTAGGTAGGTAGATTGATAGATTGAGATAGGTAGGTAGGTAGGTAGATAGATAGAGATAGGTAGGTAGGTAGGTAGATAGATACAGATAGGTAGGTAGATAGATTGATAGAGATAGGTAGGTAGGTAGATAGATACAGATAGGTAGGTAGGTAGTTTGATAGATAGAGATAGGTAGGTAGGTAGATATATAGATACAGATAGTAGGTAGGTAGGTAGATAGAGATAGGTAGGTAGGTAGATAGATAGATAGAGATAGGTAGGTAGGTAGATTGATAGATACAGATAGGTAGGTAGGTAGATAGATAGATACAGATAGGTAGGTAGGTTGATTGATAGATAGAGATAGGTAGGTAGGTAGATTGATAGATACAGATAGGTAGGTAGGTAGGTAGGTAGATAGATAGAGATAGGTAGGTAGGTAGATTGATAGAGATAGGTAGGTAGGTAGATAGATAGATAGAGATAGGTAGGTAGGTAGATAGATAGATAGAGATAGGTAGGTAGGTAGATTGATAGATAGAGATAGGTAGGTAGGTAGGTAGGTAGATAGATAGAGATAGTTAGGTAGGTAGATAGATAGATAGAGATAGGTAGGTAGGTAGATTGATAGATAGAGATAGGTAGATAGGTAGATAGATAGATACAGATATGTAGGTAGGTAGATTGATAGATACAGATAGGTAGGTTGGTATATAGATAGATACAGATAGGTAGGTAGGTAGATTGATAGAGATAGGTAGGTAGGTAGGTAGATAAATAGAGGTAGGTAGGTAGGTAGATTGATAGATAGAGATAGGTAGATAGGTAGATAGATAGATACAGATATGTAGGTAGGTAGATTGATAGATACAGATAGGTAGGAAGGTAGATAGATAGATACAGATAGGTAGGTAGGTAGATTGATAGATAGAGATAGGTAGGTAGGTAGATAGATAGAGATAGGTAGGTAGGTAGATAGATAGATAGAGATAGGTAGGTAGGTAGATTGATAGAGATAGGTAGGTAGGTAGGTAGATAAATAGAGGTAGGTAGGTAGGTAGATAGATAGATAGAGATAGGTAGGTAGGTAGATAGATAGATACAGATAGGTAGGTAGGTAGATAGATAGATACAGATAGGTAGGTAGGTAGATTGATAGATACAGATAGGTAGGTAGGTAGATTGATAGATACAGATAGGTAGGTAGATAGATAGAGATGGGTAGGTAGGTAGATATATAGATACAGATATGTAGGTAGATAGATAGAGATAGGTAGGTAGGTAGATTGATAGATACAGATAGGTAGGTAGGTAGATTGATAGATAGAGATAGGTAGGTAGGTAGATAGATAGATAGAGATAGGTAGGTAGGTAGATAGATAGATAGAGATAGGTAGGTAGGTAGATAGATAGATACAGATAGGTAGGTAGGTAGATAGATAGATAGATATACGTAGGTAGGTAGGTAGATAGATACAGATAGGTAGGTAGGTAGATAGATAGATAGAGATAGGTAGGTAGATAGATTGATAGATAGAGATAGGTAGATAGGTAGATAGATAGATACAGATAGGAAGGTAGGTAGATTGATAGATAGAGATAGGTAGGAAGGTAGATAGATAGATACAGATAGGTAGGTAGGTAGATTGATAGATAGAGATAGGTAGGTAGGTAGATTGATAGATACAGATAGGTAGGTAGGTAGATAGATAGATACAGATAGGTAGGTAGGTAGATTGATTGAGATAGGTAGGTAGGTAGGTAGATAAATAGAGGTAGGTAGGTAGGTAGATAGATAGATAGAGATAGGTAGGTAGGTAGATAGATAGATACAGATAGGTAGGTAGGTAGATAGATAGATACAGATAGGTAGGTAGGTAGATAGATAGATACAGATAGGTAGGTAGGTAGATTGATAGATACAGATAGGTAGGTAGGTAGATTGATAGATACAGATAGGTAGGTAGGTAGATAGATAGAGATGGGTAGGTAGGTAGATATATAGATACAGATATGTAGGTAGATAGATAGAGATAGGTAGGTAGGTAGATTGATAGATACAGATAGGTAGGTAGGTAGATTGATAGATAGAGATAGGTAGGTAGGTAGATAGATAGATAGAGATAGGTAGGTAGGTAGATTGATAGATAGAGATAGGTAGGTAGGTAGATTGATAGAGATAGCTAGGTAGGTAGGTAGATAAATAGAGATAGGGAGGTAGGTAGATAGATAGATAGAGATAGGTAGGTAGGTAGATTGATAGATACAGATAGGAAGGTAGGTAGATTGATAGATAGAGATAGGTAGGTAGGTAGATAGATAGATACAGATAGGTAGGTTGGTAGATTGATAGATAGAGATAGGTAGGTAGGTAGATAGATAGATAGAGATAGGTAGGTAGGTAGATAGATAGATAGAGATAGGTAGATAGGTAGATAGATAGATACAGATAGGTGGGTAGGTAGATAGATAGATAGAGATAGGTGGGTAGGTAGATAGATAGATACAGATAGGTAGGTAGGTAGATTGATAGAGATAGGTAGGTAGGTAGGTATTTAGATAGATAGAGATAGGTAGGTAGGTAGATTGATAGATACAGATAGGTAGGTAGGTAGGTAGATTGATAGATACAGATAGGTAGGTAGATAGATAGATAGAGATAGGTAGGTAGGTAGATTGATAGATACAGATAGGTAGGTAGGTAGATTGATAGATAGAGATAGGTAGGTAGGTAGATAGATAGATATAGGTAGGTAGGTAGATTGATAGATAGAGATAGGTAGGTAGGTAGGTAGATAGATAGAGATGGGTAGGTAGGTAGATATATAGATACAGATATGTAGGTAGATAGATAGAGATAGGTAGGTAGGTAGATTGATAGATACAGATAGGTAGGTAGGTAGATAGATAGATACAGATAGGTAGGTAGGTAGATTGATAGATAGAGATAGGTAGGTAGGTAGATAGATAGATAGAGATAGGTAGGTAGGTAGATCGATAGATAGAGATAGGTAGGTAGGTAGATAGATAGATAGAGATAGGTAGGTAGGTAGATAGATAGATACATATAGGTAGGTAGGTAGATAGATAGATACAGATAGGTAGGTAGGTAGATAGATAGATACAGATAGGTAGGTAGGTAGATTGATAGATAGAGATAGGTAGGTAGGTAGGTAGATAGATAGAGATGGGTAGGTAGGTAGATATATAGATACAGATATGTAGGTAGATAGATAGAGATAGGTAGGTAGGTAGATTGATAGATACAGATAGGTAGGTAGGTAGATTGATAGATAGAGATAGGTAGGTAGGTAGATAGATAGATAGAGATAGGTAGGTAGGTAGATTGATAGATAGAGATAGGTAGGTAGGTAGATTGATAGAGATAGCTAGGTAGGTAGGTAGATAAATAGAGATAGGGAGGTAGGTAGATAGATAGATAGAGATAGGTAGGTAGGTAGATTGATAGATACAGATAGGAAGGTAGGTAGATTGATAGATAGAGATAGGTAGGTAGGTAGATAGATAGATACAGATAGGTAGGTTGGTAGATTGATAGATAGAGATAGGTAGGTAGGTAGATAGATAGATAGAGATAGGTAGGTAGGTAGATAGATAGATAGAGATAGGTAGATAGGTAGATAGATAGATACAGATAGGTGGGTAGGTAGATAATTAGATAGAGATAGGTGGGTAGGTAGATAGATAGATACAGATAGGTAGGTAGGTAGATTGATAGAGATAGGTAGGTAGGTAGGTATTTAGATAGATAGAGATAGGTAGGTAGGTAGATTGATAGATACAGATAGGTAGGTAGGTAGGTAGATTGATAGATACAGATAGGTAGGTAGATAGATAGATAGAGATAGGTAGGTAGGTAGATTGATAGATACAGATAGGTAGGTAGGTAGATTGATAGATAGAGATAGGTAGGTAGGTAGATAGATAGATATAGGTAGGTAGGTAGATTGATAGATAGAGATAGGTAGGTAGGTAGGTAGATAGATAGAGATGGGTAGGTAGGTAGATATATAGATACAGATATGTAGGTAGATAGATAGAGATAGGTAGGTAGGTAGATTGATAGATACAGATAGGTAGGTAGGTAGATAGATAGATACAGATAGGTAGGTAGGTAGATTGATAGATAGAGATAGGTAGGTAGGTAGATAGATAGATAGAGATAGGTAGGTAGGTAGATCGATAGATAGAGATAGGTAGGTAGGTAGATAGATAGATAGAGATAGGTAGGTAGGTAGATAGATAGATACATATAGGTAGGTAGGTAGATAGATAGATACAGATAGGTAGGTAGGTAGATAGATAGATACAGATAGGTAGGTAGGTAGATTGATAGATAGAGATAGGTAGGTAGGTAGGTAGATAGATACAGATAGGTAGGTAGGTAGATAGATAGATACAGATAGGTAGGTAGGTAGATTGATAGATACAGATAGGTAGGTAGGTAGATAGATAGATACAGATAGGTAGGTAGGTAGATTGATAGATACAGATAGGTAGGTAGGTAGATTGATAGAGATAGGTAGGTAGGTAGATAGATAGATACAGATAGGTAGGTAGGTAGATTGATAGATAGAGATAGGTAGGTAGGTAGATTGATAGATACAGATAGGTAGGTAGGTAGATAGATAGATAGAGATAGGTAGGTAGGTAGATCGATAGATAGAGATAGGTAGGTAGGTAGATAGATAGATAGATAGATAGATAGAGATAGGTAGGTAGGTAGACAGATAGATACAGATAGGTAGGTAGGTAGATAGATAGATACAGATAGGTAGGTAGGTAGATAGATAGATACAGATAGGTAGGTAGGTAGATTGATAGATAGAGATAGGTAGGTAGGTAGGTAGATAGATAGATACAGATAGGTGGGTAGGTAGATAGATAGATACAGATAGGTAGGTAGGTAGATTGATAGATAGAGATAGGTAGGTAGGTAGATATATAGATACAGATATGTAGGTAGGTAGATAGATAGATACAGATAGGTAGGTAGGTTGATTGATAGATATAGGTAGATAGGTAGATAGATAGATACAGAAAGGTAGGTAGGTGGATTGATAGATAGAGATAGGTAGGTAGATAGATTGATAGATAGAGATAGGTAGATAGGTAGATAGATAGATACAGATAGGCAGGTAGGTAGATATATAGATACAGATATGTAGGTAGGTAGATAGATAGATACAGATAGGTAGGTAGGTAGATTGATAGATAGAGATAGGTAGGTAGGTAGATATATAGATACAGATATGTAGGTAGGTAGGTAGGTAGATAGATAGAGATAGGTAGGTAGGTAGATAGATAGATAGAGATAGGTAGGTAGGTAGATTGATAGATAGAGATAGGTAGATAGGTAGATAGATAGATACAGATATGTAGGTAGGTAGATTGATAGATACAGATAGGTAGGTAGGTAGATAGATAGATACAGATAGGTAGGTAGGTTGATTGATAGATAGAGATAGGTAGGTAGGTAGATTGATAGATACAGATAGGTAGGTAGGTAGGTAGGTAGATAGATAGAGATAGGTAGGTAGGTAGATTGATAGAGATAGGTAGGTAGGTAGATAGATAGATAGAGATAGGTAGGTAGGTAGATAGATAGATAGAGATAGGTAGGTAGGTAGATTGATAGATAGAGATAGGTAGGTAGGTAGGTAGATAGATAGAGATAGGTACGTAGGTAGATAGATAGATAGAGATAGGTAGGTAGGTAGATTGATAGATAGAGATAGGTAGATAGGTAGATAGATAGATACAGATATGTAGGTAGGTAGATTGATAGATACAGATAGGTAGGTTGGTATATAGATAGATACAGATAGGTAGGTAGGTAGATTGATAGATAGAGATAGGTAGGTAGGTAGGTAGGTAGATAGATAGAGATGGGTAGGTAGGTAGATATATAGATACAGATATGTAGGTAGATAGATAGAGATAGGTAGGTAGGTAGATAGATAGAGATAGGTAGGTAGGTAGATAGATAGATAGAGATAGGTAGGTAGGTAGATTGATAGAGATAGGTAGGTAGGTAGGTAGATAAATAGAGGTAGGTAGGTAGGTAGATAGATAGATAGAGATAGGTAGGTAGGTAGGTAGATAGATACAGATAGGTAGGTAGGTAGATTGATAGATACAGATAGGTAGGTAGGTAGATTGATAGATACAGATAGGTAGGTAGATAGATAGAGATGGGTAGGTAGGTAGATATATAGATACAGATATGTAGGTAGATAGATAGAGATAGGTAGGTAGGTAGATTGATAGATACAGATAGGTAGGTAGGTAGATTGATAGATAGAGATAGGTAGGTAGGTAGATAGATAGATAGAGATAGGTAGGTAGGTAGATAGATAGATAGAGATAGGTAGGTAGGTAGATAGATAGATACAGATAGGTAGGTAGGTAGATAGATAGATAGATATACGTAGGTAGGTAGGTAGATAGATACAGATAGGTAGGTAGGTAGATAGATAGATAGAGATAGGTAGGTAGATAGATTGATAGATAGAGATAGGTAGATAGGTAGATAGATAGATACAGATAGGAAGGTAGGTAGATTGATAGATAGAGATAGGTAGGAAGGTAGATAGATAGATACAGATAGGTAGGTAGGTAGATTGATAGATAGAGATAGGTAGGTAGGTAGATAGATAGAGATAGGTAGGTAGGTAGATAGATAGATAGAGATAGGTAGGTAGGTAGATTGATTGAGATAGGTAGGTAGGTAGGTAGATAAATAGAGGTAGGTAGGTAGGTAGATAGATAGATAGAGATAGGTAGGTAGGTAGATAGATAGATACAGATAGGTAGGTAGGTAGATAGATAGATACAGATAGGTAGGTAGGTAGATAGATAGATACAGATAGGTAGGTAGGTAGATTGATAGATACAGATAGGTAGGTAGGTAGATTGATAGATACAGATAGGTAGGTAGGTAGATAGATAGAGATGGGTAGGTAGGTAGATATATAGATACAGATATGTAGGTAGATAGATAGAGATAGGTAGGTAGGTAGATTGATAGATACAGATAGGTAGGTAGGTAGATTGATAGATAGAGATAGGTAGGTAGGTAGATAGATAGATAGAGATAGGTAGGTAGGTAGATTGATAGATAGAGATAGGTAGGTAGGTAGATTGATAGAGATAGGTAGGTAGGTAGGTAGATAAATAGAGATAGGGAGGTAGGTAGATAGATAGATAGAGATAGGTAGGTAGGTAGATTGATAGATACAGATAGGAAGGTAGGTAGATTGATAGATAGAGATAGGTAGGTAGGTAGATAGATAGATACAGATAGGTAGGTTGGTAGATTGATAGATAGAGATAGGTAGGTAGGTAGATAGATAGATAGAGATAGGTAGGTAGGTAGATAGATAGATAGAGATAGGTAGATAGGTAGATAGATAGATACAGATAGGTGGGTAGGTAGATAGATAGATAGAGATAGGTGGGTAGGTAGATAGATAGATACAGATAGGTAGGTAGGTAGATTGATAGAGATAGGTAGGTAGGTAGGTATTTAGATAGATAGAGATAGGTAGGTAGGTAGATTGATAGATACAGATAGGTAGGTAGGTAGGTAGATTGATAGATACAGATAGGTAGGTAGATAGATAGATAGAGATAGGTAGGTAGGTAGATTGATAGATACAGATAGGTAGGTAGGTAGATTGATAGATAGAGATAGGTAGGTAGGTAGATAGATAGATATAGGTAGGTAAGTAGATTGATAGATAGAGATAGGTAGGTAGGTAGGTAGATAGATAGAGATGGGTAGGTAGGTAGATATATAGATACAGATATGTAGGTAGATAGATAGAGATAGGTAGGTAGGTAGATTGATAGATACAGATAGGTAGGTAGGTAGATAGATAGATACAGATAGGTAGGTAGGTAGATTGATAGATAGAGATAGGTAGGTAGGTAGATCGATAGATAGAGATAGGTAGGTAGGTAGATAGATAGATAGAGATAGGTAGGTAGGTAGATAGATAGATACATATAGGTAGGTAGGTAGATAGATAGATACAGATAGGTAGGTAGGTAGATAGATAGATACAGATAGGTAGGTAGGTAGATTGATAGATAGAGATAGGTAGGTAGGTAGGTAGATAGATACAGATAGGTAGGTAGGTAGATAGATAGATACAGATAGGTAGGTAGGTAGATTGATAGATACAGATAGGTAGGTAGGTAGATAGATAGATACAGATAGGTAGGTAGGTAGATTGATAGATACAGATAGGTAGGTAGGTAGATTGATAGATAGAGATAGGTAGGTAGGTAGATAGATAGATACAGATAGGTAGGTAGGTAGATTGATAGATAGAGATAGGTAGGTAGGTAGATTGATAGATACAGATAGGTAGGTAGGTAGATAGATAGATAGAGATAGGTAGGTAGGTAGATCGATAGATAGAGATAGGTAGGTAGGTAGATAGATAGATAGATAGAGATAGGTAGGTAGGTAGATAGATAGATACAGATAGGTAGGTAGGTAGATAGATAGATACAGATAGGTAGGTAGGTAGATAGATAGATACAGATAGGTAGGTAGGTAGATTGATAGATAGAGATAGGTAGGTAGGTAGGTAGATAGATAGATACAGATAGGTGGGTAGGTAGATAGATAGATACAGATAGGTAGGTAGGTAGATTGATAGATAGAGATAGGTAGGTAGGTAGATATATAGATACAGATATGTAGGTAGGTAGATAGATAGATACAGATAGGTAGGTAGGTTGATTGATAGATAGAGATAGGTAGATAGGTAGATAGATAGATACAGAAAGGTAGGTAGGTGGATTGATAGATAGAGATAGGTAGGTAGATACATTGATAGATAGAGATAGGTAGATAGGTAGATAGATAGATACAGATAGGCAGGTAGGTAGATATATAGATACAGATATGTAGGTAGGTAGATAGATAGATACAGATAGGTAGGTAGGTAGATTGATAGATAGAGATAGGTAGGTAGGTAGATTGATAGATAGAGATAGGTAGGTAGGTAGATTGATAGATACAGATAGGTAGGTAGACAGATTGATAGAGATAGGTAGGTAGGTAGGTAGGTAGATAGATAGATACAGATAGGTAGGTAGGTAGTTTGATAGATAGAGATAGGTAGGTAGGTAGATATATAGATACAGATATGTAGGTAGGTAGGTAGGTAGATAGATAGAGATAGGTAGGTAGGTAGATAGATAGATAGAGATAGGTAGGTAGGTAGATTGATAGATAGAGATAGGTAGATAGGTAGATAGATAGATACAGATATGTAGGTAGGTAGATTGATAGATACAGATAGGTAGGTAGGTAGATAGATAGATACAGATAGGTAGGTAGGTTGATTGATAGATAGAGATAGGTAGGTAGGTAGATTGATAGATACAGATAGGTAGGTAGGTAGGTAGGTAGATAGATAGAGATAGGTAGGTAGGTAGATTGATAGAGATAGGTAGGTAGGTAGATAGATAGATAGAGATAGGTAGGTAGGTAGATAGATAGATAGAGATAGGTAGGTAGGTAGATTGATAGATAGAGATAGGTAGGTAGGTAGGTAGATAGATAGAGATAGGTAGGTAGGTAGATAGATAGATAGATAGAGATAGGTAGGTAGGTAGATTGATAGATAGAGATAGGTAGATAGGTAGATAGATAGATACAGATATGTAGGTAGGTAGATTGATAGATACAGATAGGTAGGTTGGTATATAGATAGATACAGATAGGTAGGTAGGTAGATTGATAGATAGAGATAGGTAGGTAGGTAGATTGATAGATACAGATAGGAAGGTAGGTAGATTGATAGATAGAGATAGGTAGGTAGATAGATAGATAGATAGATAGAGATAGGTAGGTAGGTAGATTGATAGAGATAGGTAGGTAGGTAGGTAGATAGATAGAGATAGGTAGGTAGGTAGATTGATAGATACAGATAGGTAGGTAGGTAGATTGATAGATAGAGATAGGTAGGTAGGTAGATAGATAGATAGAGATAGGTAGGTAGGTAGGTAGATTGATAGATACAGATAGGTAGGTAGGTAGATTGATAGATAGAGATAGGTAGGTAGGTAGATAGATAGATAGAGATAGGTAGGTAGGTACATTGATAGATAGAGATAGGTAGTTAGGTAGATATATAGATACAGATATGTAGGTAGATAGATAGAGATAGGTAGGTAGGTAGATTGATAGATACAGATAGGTAGGTATGTAGATTGTTAGATACAGATAGGTAGGTAGGTAGATTGATAGATAGAGATAGGTAGGTAGGTAGATAGATAGATAGAGATAGGTAGGTAGGTAGATTGATAGATACAGATAGGTAGGTAGGTAGATAGATAGATAGAGATAGGTAGGTAGGTAGATAGATAGATAGAGATAGGTAGGTAGGTAGATAGATAGATAGAGATAGGTAGGTAGGTAGATAGATAGATAGAGATAGGTAGGTAGGTAGATAGATAGATACAGATAGGTAGGTAGGTAGATAGATAGATACAGATAGGTAGGTAGGTAGATTGATAGATAGAGATAGGTAGGTAGGTAGGTAGATAGATACAGATAGGTAGGTAGGTAGATAGATAGATACAGATAGGTAGGTAGGTAGATTGATAGATACAGATAGGTAGGTAGGTAGATAGATAGATACAGATAGGTAGGTAGGTAGATTGATAGATAGAGATAGGTAGGTAGGTAGATTGATAGATACAGATAGGTAGGTAGGTAGATAGATAGATAGATATACGTAGGTAGGTAGGTAGATAGATACAGATAGGTAGGTAGATAGATAAATACAGATAGGTGGGTAGGTAGATAGATAGATACAGATAGGTAGGTAGGTAGATTGATAGATAGAGATAGGTAGGTAGGTAGATATATAGATACAGATATGTAGGTAGGTAGATAGATAGATACAGATAGGTAGGTAGGTAGATAGATAGATACAGATAGGTAGGTAGGTAGATAGATAGATACAGATAGGTAGGTAGGTAGATTGATAGATACAGATAGGTAGGTAGGTAGATTGATAGATACAGATAGGTAGGTAGGTAGATAGATAGAGATGGGTAGGTAGGTAGATATATAGATACAGATATGTAGGTAGATAGATAGAGATAGGTAGGTAGATTGATAGATACAGATAGGTAGGTAGGTAGATTGATAGATAGAGATAGGTAGGTAGGTAGATAGATAAATAGAGATAGGTAGGTAGGTAGATTGATAGATAGAGATAGGTAGGTAGGTAGATTGATAGATACAGATAGGAAGGTAGGTAGATTGATAGATAGAGATAGGTAGGTAAGTAGATAGTTAGATACAGATAGGTAGGTAGATAGATAGTTAGATAGAGGTAGGTAGGTAGGTAGATAGATAGAGATAGGTAGATAGGTAGATAGATAGATACAGATAGGTGGGTAGGTAGATAGATAGATAGAGATAGGTGGGTAGGTAGATAGATAGATACAGATAGGTAGGTAGGTAGATTGATAGAGATAGGTAGGTAGGTAGGTAGGTAGATAGATAGAGATAGGTAGGTAGGTAGATTGATAGATACAGATAGGTAGGTAGGTAGGTAGATAGATACAGATAGGTAGGTAGGTAGATAGATAGATACAGATAGGTAGGTAGGTAGATTGATAGATACAGATAGGTAGGTAGGTAGATAGATAGATACAGATAGGTAGGTAGGTAGATTGATAGATAGAGATAGGTAGGTAGGTAGATTGATAGATACAGATAGGTAGGTAGGTAGATAGATAGATAGATATACGTAGGTAGGTAGGTAGATAGATACAGATAGGTAGGTAGATAGATAAATACAGATAGGTGGGTAGGTAGATAGATAGATACAGATAGGTAGGTAGGTAGATTGATAGATAGAGATAGGTAGGTAGGTAGATAGATAGATACAGATAGGTAGGTAGGTAGATAGATAGATACAGATAGGTAGGTAGGTAGATAGATAGATACAGATAGGTAGGTAGGTAGATTGATAGATACAGATAGGTAGGTAGGTAGATTGATAGATACAGATAGGTAGGTAGGTAGATAGATAGAGATGGGTAGGTAGGTAGATATATAGATACAGATATGTAGGTAGATAGATAGAGATAGGTAGGTAGGTAGATTGATAGATACAGATAGGTAGGTAGGTAGATTGATAGATAGAGATAGGTAGGTAGGTAGATTGATAGAGATAGGTAGGTAGGTAGGTAGGTAGGTAGATAGATAGAGATAGGTAGGTAGGTAGATTGATAGATACAGATAGGTAGGTAGGTAGGTAGATAGATACAGATAGGTAGGTAGGTAGATAGATAGATAGATACAGATAGGTAGGTAGGTAGATTGATAGATACAGATAGGTAGGTAGGTAGATAGATAGATACAGATAGGTAGGTAGGTAGATTGATAGATACAGATAGGTAGGTAGGTAGATTGATAGATAGAGATAGGTAGGTAGGTAGATTGATAGATACAGATAGGTAGGTAGATAGATAGATAGATATACGTAGGTAGGTAGGTAGATAGATACAGATAGGTAGGTAGATAGATAAATACAGATAGGTGGGTAGATAGATAGATAGATACAGATAGGTAGGTAGGTAGATTGATAGATAGAGATAGGTAGGTAGGTAGATAGATAGATACAGATAGGTAGGTAGGTAGATAGATAGATACAGATAGGTAGGTAGGTAGATAGATAGATACAGATAGGTAGGTAGGTAGATTGATAGATACAGATAGGTAGGTAGGTAGATTGATAGATACAGATAGGTAGGTAGGTAGATAGATAGAGATGGGTAGGTAGGTAGATATATAGATACAGATATGTAGGTAGATAGATAGAGATAGGTAGGTAGGTAGATTGATAGATACAGATAGGTAGGTAGGTAGATTGATAGATAGAGATACGTAGGTAGGTAGATAGATAGATAGAGATAGGTAGGTAGGTAGATAGATAGATAGAGATAGGTAGGTAGGTAGATTGATAGAGATAGGTAGGTAGGTAGGTAGGTAGATAAATAGAGATAGGTAGGTAGGTAGATAGATAGATAGAGATAGGTAGGTAGGTAGATTGATAGATAGAGATAGGAAGGTAGGTAGATTGATAGAGATAGGTAGGTAAGTAGATAGTTAGATACAGATAGGTAGGTAGGTAGATAGATAGATAGAGGTAGGTAGGTAGGTAGATAGATAGAGATAGGTAGATAGGTAGATAGATAGATACAGATAGGTGGGTAGGTAGATAGATAGATAGAGATAGGTGGGTAGGTAGATAGATAGATACAGATAGGTAGGTAGGTAGAATGATAGAGATAGGTAGGTAGGTAGGTAGGTAGATAGATAGAGATAGGTAGGTAGGTAGATTGATAGATACAGATAGGTAGGTAGGTAGATTGATAGATACAGATAGGTAGGTAGATAGATAGATAGAGATAGGTAGGTAGGTAGATTGATAGATACAGATAGGTAGGTAGGTAGATTGATAGATAGAGATAGGTAGGTAGGTAGATAGATAGATAGAGATAGGTAGGTAGGTAGATTGATAGATAGAGATAGGTAGGTAGGTAGATATATAGATACAGATATGTAGGTAGATAGATAGAGATAGGTAGGTAGGTAGATTGATAGATACAGATAGGTAGGTAGGTAGATAGATAGATACAGATAGGTAGGTAGGTAGATAGATAGATAGAGATAGGTAGGTAGGTAGATCGATAGATAGAGATAGGTAGGTAGGTAGATCGATAGATAGAGATAGGTAGGTAGGTAGATAGAGATAGGTAGGTAGGTAGATAGATAGATACAGATAGGTAGGTAGGTAGATAGATAGATACAGATAGGTAGGTAGGTAGATTGATAGATAGAGATAGGTAGGTAGGTAGATAGATAGATAGAGATAGGTAGGTAGGTAGATAGATAGATACAGATAGGTAGGTAGGTAGATTGATAGATACAGATAGGTAGGTAGGTAGATAGATAGATAGATATACGTAGGTAGGTAGGTAGATAGATACAGATAGGTAGGTAGATAGATAAATACAGATAGGTAGGTAGGTAGGTAGATAGATACAGATAGGTAGGTAGGTAGATTGATAGATAGAGATAGGTAGGTAGGTAGATTGATAGATACAGATAGGAAGGTAGGTAGATTGATAGATAGAGATAGGTAGGTAAGTAGATAGTTAGATACAGATAGGTAGGTAGGTAGATAGATAGATAGAGGTAGGTAGGTAGGTAGATAGATAGAGATAGGTAGATAGGTAGATAGATAGATACAGATAGGTGGGTAGGTAGATAGATAGATAGAGATAGGTGGGTAGGTAGATAGATAGATACAGATAGGTAGGTAGGTAGATTGATAGAGATAGGTAGGTAGGTAGGTAGGTAGATAGATAGAGATAGGTAGGTGGGTAGATTGATAGATACAGATAGGTAGGTAGGTAGGTAGATAGATACAGATAGGTAGGTAGGTAGATAGATAGATACAGATAGGTAGGTAGGTAGATTGATAGATACAGATAGGTAGGTAGGTAGATAGATAGATACAGATAGGTAGGTAGGTAGATTGATAGATAGAGATAGGTAGGTAGGTAGATTGATAGATACAGATAGGTAGGTAGGTAGATAGATAGATAGATATACGTAGGTAGGTAGGTAGATAGATACAGATAGGTAGGTAGATAGATAAATACAGATAGGTAGGTAGGTAGGTAGATAGATACAGATAGGTAGGTAGGTAGATTGATAGATAGAGATAGGTAGGTAGGTAGATATATAGATACAGATATGTAGGTAGGTAGATAGATAGATACAGATAGGTAGGTAGGTAGATAGATAGATACAGATAGGTAGGTAGGTAGATAGATAGATACAGATAGGTGGGTAGGTAGATAGATAGATACAGATAGGTAGGTAGGTAGATTGATAGATAGAGATAGGTAGGTAGGTAGATATATAGATACAGATATGTAGGTAGGTAGATAGATAGATACAGATAGGTAGGTAGGTAGATAGATAGATACAGATAGGTAGGTAGGTAGATAGATAGATACAGATAGGTAGGTAGGTAGATTGATAGATAGAGATAGGTAGGTAGGTAGATATATAGATACAGATATGTAGGTAGGTAGATAGATAGATACAGATAGGTAGGTAGGTAGATATATAGATACAGATATGTAGGTAGATAGATAGAGATAGGTAGGTAGGTAGATTGATAGATACAGATAGGTAGGTAGGTAGATTGATAGATAGAGATAGGTAGGTAGGTAGATAGATAGATAGAGATAGGTAGGTAGGTAGATTGATAGATAGAGATAGGTAGGTAGGTAGATTGATAGAGATAGGTAGGTAGGTAGGTAGGTAGATAAATAGAGATAGGTAGGTAGGTAGATAGATAGATAGAGATAGGTAGGTAGGTAGATTTATAGATACAGATAGGAAGGTAGGTAGATTGATAGATAGAGATAGGTAGGTAATTAGATAGTTAGATACAGATAGGTAGGTAGGTAGATAGATAGATAGAGGTAGGTAGGTAGGTAGATTGATAGAGATAGGTAGATAGGTAGATAGATAGATACCGATAGGTGGGTAGGTAGATAGATAGATAGAGATAGGTGGGTAGGTAGATAGATAGATACAGATAGGTAGGTAGGTAGATTGATAGAGATAGGTAGGTAGGTAGGTAGGTAGATAGATAGAGATAGGTAGGTAGGTAGATTGATAGATACAGATACGTAGGTAGGTAGATTGATAGATACAGATAGGTAGGTAGATAGATAGATAGAGATAGGTAGGTAGGTAGATTGATAGATACAGATAGGAAGGTAGGTAGATTGATAGATAGAGATAGGTAGGTAAGTAGATAGTTAGATACAGATAGGTAGGTAGGTAGATAGATAGATAGAGGTAGGTAGGTAGGTAGATAGATAGAGATAGGTAGATAGGTAGATAGATAGATACAGATAGGTGGGTAGGTAGATAGATAGATAGAGATAGGTGGGTAGGTAGATAGATAGATACAGATAGGTAGGTGGGTAGATTGATAGAGATAGGTAGGTAGGTAGGTAGGTAGATAGATAGAGATAGGTAGGTAGGTAGATTGATAGATACAGATAGGTAGGTAGGTAGATTGATAGATACAGATAGGTAGGTAGATAGATAGATAGAGATAGGTAGGTAGGTAGATTGATAGATACAGATAGGTAGGTAGGTAGATAGATAGATACAGATAGGTAGGTAGGTAGATTGATAGATAGAGATAGGTATTTAGGTAGATAGATAGATAGAGATAGGTAGGTAGGTAGATCGATAGATAGAGATAGGTAGGTAGGTAGATAGATAGATAGAGATAGGTAGGTAGGTAGATAGATAGATACAGATAGGTAGGTAGGTAGATAGATAGATACAGATAGGTAGGTAGGTAGATTGATAGATAGAGATAGGTAGGTAGGTAGGTAGATAGATACAGATAGGTAGGTAGGTAGATAGATAGATACAGATAGGTAGGTAGGTAGATTGATAGATACAGATAGGTAGGTAGGTAGATAGATAGATACAGATAGGTAGGTAGGTAGATTGATAGATACAGATAGGTAGGTAGGTAGATTGATAGATAGAGATAGGTAGGTAGGTAGATAGATAGATACAGATAGGTAGGTAAGTAGATTGATAGATAGAGATAGGTAGGTAGGTAGGTAGATTGATAGATACAGATAGGTAGGTAGGTAGATAGATAGATAGATAGAGATAGGTAGGTAGGTAGATCGATAGATAGAGATAGGTAGGTAGGTAGATAGATAGATAGAGATAGGTAGGTAGGTAGATCGATAGATAGAGATAGGTAGGTAGGTAGATAGATAGATACAGATAGGTAGGTAGGTAGATAGATAGATACAGATAGGTAGGTAGGTAGATAGATAGATACAGAGAGGTAGGTAGGTAGATTGATAGATAGAGATAGGTAGGTAGGTAGGTAGATAGATACAGATAGGTAGGTAGGTAGATAGATAGATACAGATAGGTAGGTAGATAGATAAATACAGATAGGTGGGTAGGTAGATAGATAGATACAGATAGGTAGGTAGGTAGATTGATAGATAGAGATAGGTAGGTAGGTAGATATATAGATACAGATATGTAGGTAGGTAGATAGATAGATACAGATAGGTAGGTAGGTTGATTGATAGATAGAGATAGGTAGATAGGTAGATAGATAGATACAGAAAGGTAGGTAGGTGGATTGATAGATAGAGATAGGTAGGTAGATAGATTGATAGATAGAGATAGGTAGATAGGTAGATAGATAGATACAGATAGGTAGGTAGGTAGATATATAGATACAGATATGTAGGTAGGTAGATAGATAGATACAGATAGGTAGGTAGGTAGATTGATAGATAGAGATAGGTAGGTAGGTAGGTAGATAGATAGAGATAGGTAGGTAGGTAGGTAGATAGATACAGATAGGTAGGTAGATAGATTGATAGAGATAGGTAGGTAGGTAGGTAGATAGATACAGATAGGTAGGTAGGTAGTTTGATAGATAGAGATAGGTAGGTAGGTAGATATATAGATACAGATATGTAGGTTGGTAGGTAGATAGAGATAGGTAGGTAGGTAGATAGATAGATAGAGATAGGTAGGTAGGTAGATTGATAGATAGAGATAGGTAGATAGGTAGATAGATAGATACAGATATGTAGGTAGGTAGATTGATAGATACAGATAGGTAGGTAGGTAGATAGATAGATACAGATAGGTAGGTAGGTTGATTGATAGATAGAGATAGGTAGGTAGGTAGATTGATAGATACAGATAGGTAGGTAGGTAGGTAGGTAGATAGATAGAGATAGGTAGGTAGGTAGATTGATAGAGATAGGTAGGTAGGTAGATAGATAGATAGAGATAGGTAGGTAGGTAGATAGATAGATAGAGATAGGTAGGTAGGTAGATTGATAGATAGAGATAGGTAGGTAGGTAGGTAGATAGATAGAGATAGGTAGGTAGGTAGATAGATAGATAGAGATAGGTAGGTAGGTAGATTGATAGATAGAGATAGGTAGATAGGTAGATAGATAGATACAGATATGTAGGTAGGTAGATTGATAGATAAAGATAGGTAGGTTGGTATATAGATAGATACAGATAGGTAGGTAGGTAGATTGATAGAGATAGGTAGGTAGGTAGGTAGATAAATAGAGGTAGGTAGGTAGGTAGATTGATAGATAGAGATAGGTAGATAGGTAGATAGATAGATACAGATATGTAGGTAGGTAGATTGATAGATACAGATAGGTAGGAAGGTAGATAGATAGATACAGATAGGTAGGTAGGTAGATTGATAGATAGAGATAGGTAGGTAGGTAGATAGATAGAGATAGGTAGGTAGGTAGATAGATAGATAGAGATAGGTAGGTAGGTAGATTGATAGAGATAGGTAGGTAGGTAGGTAGATAAATAGAGGTAGGTAGGTAGGTAGATAGATAGATAGAGATAGGTAGGTAGGTAGATAGATAGATACAGATAGGTAGGTAGGTAGATAGATAGATACAGATAGGTAGGTAGGTAGATTGATAGATACAGATAGGTAGGTAGATAGATAGAGATGGGTAGGTAGGTAGATATATAGATACAGATATGTAGGTAGATAGATAGAGATAGGTAGGTAGGTAGATTGATAGATACAGATAGGTAGGTAGGTAGATTGATAGATAGAGATAGGTAGGTAGGTAGATAGATAGATAGAGATAGGTAGGTAGGTAGATAGATAGATAGAGATAGGTAGGTAGGTAGATAGATAGATACAGATAGGTAGGTAGGTAGATAGATAGATAGATATACGTAGGTAGGTAGGTAGATAGATACAGATAGGTAGGTAGATAGATAGATAGAGATAGGTAGGTAGATAGATTGATAGATAGAGATAGGTAGATAGGTAGATAGATAGATACAGATAGGAAGGTCGGTAGATTGATAGATAGAGATAGGTAGGAAGGTAGATAGATAGATACAGATAGGTAGGTAGGTAGATTGATAGATAGAGATAGGTAGGTAGGTAGATAGATAGAGATAGGTAGGTAGGTAGATAGATAGATAGAGATAGGTAGGTAGGTAGATTGATTGAGATAGGTAGGTAGGTAGGTAGATAAATAGAGGTAGGTAGGTAGGTAGATAGATAGATAGAGATAGGTAGGTAGGTAGATAGATAGATACAGATAGGTAGGTAGGTAGATAGATAGATACAGATAGGTAGGTAGGTAGATAGATAGATACAGATAGGTAGGTAGGTAGATTGATAGATACAGATAGGTAGGTAGGTAGATTGATAGATACAGATAGGTAGGTAGGTAGATAGATAGAGATGGGTAGGTAGGTAGATATATAGATACAGATATGTAGGTAGATAGATAGAGATAGGTAGGTAGGTAGATTGATAGATACAGATAGGTAGGTAGGTAGATTGATAGATAGAGATAGGTAGGTAGGTAGATAGATAGATAGAGATAGGTAGGTAGGTAGATTGATAGATAGAGATAGGTAGGTAGGTAGATTGATAGAGATAGGTAGGTAGGTAGGTAGATAAATAGAGAAAGGGAGGTAGGTAGATAGATAGATAGAGATAGGTAGGTAGGTAGATTGATAGATACAGATAGGAAGGTAGGTAGATTGATAGATAGAGATAGGTAGGTAGGTAGATAGATAGATACAGATAGGTAGGTTGGTAGATTGATAGATAGAGATAGGTAGGTAGGTAGATAGATAGATAGAGATAGGTAGGTAGGTAGGTAGATAAATAGAGGTAGGTAGGTAGGTAGATAGATAGATAGAGATAGGTAGGTAGGTAGATAGATAGATACAGATAGGTAGGTAGGTAGATAGATAGATACAGATAGGTAGGTAGGTAGATTGATAGATACAGATAGGTAGGTAGGTAGATTGATAGATACAGATAGGTAGGTAGATAGATAGAGATGGGTAGGTAGGTAGATATATAGATACAGATATGTAGGTAGATAGATAGAGATAGGTAGGTAGGTAGATTGATAGATACAGATAGGTAGGTAGGTAGATTGATAGATAGAGATAGGTAGGTAGGTAGATAGATAGATAGAGATAGGTAGGTAGGTAGATAGATAGATAGAGATAGGTAGGTAGGTAGATAGATAGATACAGATAGGTAGGTAGGTAGATAGATAGATATACGTAGGTAGGTAGGTAGATAGATACAGATAGGTAGGTAGGTAGATAGATAGATAGAGATAGGTATGTAGATAGATTGATAGATAGAGATAGGTAGATAGGTAGATAGATAGATACAGATAGGAAGGTAGGTAGATTGATAGATAGAGATAGGTAGGAAGGTAGATAGATAGATACAGATAGGTAGGTAGGTAGATTGATAGATAGAGATAGGTAGGTAGGTAGATAGATAGAGATAGGTAGGTAGGTAGATAGATAGATAGAGATAGGTAGGTAGGTAGATTGATTGAGATAGGTAGGTAGGTAGGTAGATAAATAGAGGTAGGTAGGTAGGTAGATAGATAGATAGAGATAGGTAGGTAGGTAGATAGATAGATACAGATAGGTAGGTAGGTAGATAGATAGATACAGATAGGTAGGTAGGTAGATAGATAGATACAGATAGGTAGGTAGGTAGATTGATAGATACAGATAGGTAGGTAGGTAGATTGATAGATACAGATAGGTAGGTAGGTAGATAGATAGAGATGGGTAGGTAGGTAGATATATAGATACAGATATGTAGGTAGATAGATAGAGATAGGTAGGTAGGTAGATTGATAGATACAGATAGGTAGGTAGGTAGATTGATAGATAGAGATAGGTAGGTAGGTAGATAGATAGATAGAGATAGGTAGGTAGGTAGATTGATAGATAGAGATAGGTAGGTAGGTAGATTGATAGAGATAGGTAGGTAGGTAGGTAGATAAATAGAGATAGGGAGGTAGGTAGATAGATAGATAGAGATAGGTAGGTAGGTAGATTGATAGATACAGATAGGAAGGTAGGTAGATTGATAGATAGAGATAGGTAGGTAGGTAGATAGATAGATACAGATAGGTAGGTTGGTAGATTGATAGATAGAGATAGGTAGGTAGGTAGATAGATAGATAGAGATAGGTAGGTAGGTAGATAGATAGATAGAGATAGGTAGGTAGGTAGATAGATAGATAGAGATAGGTAGATAGGTAGATAGATAGATACAGATAGGTGGGTAGGTAGATAGATAGATAGAGATAGGTGGGTAGGTAGATAGATAGATACAGATAGGTAGGTAGGTAGATTGATAGAGATAGGTAGGTAGGTAGGTATTTAGATAGATAGAGATAGGTAGGTAGGTAGATTGATAGATACAGATAGGTAGGTAGGTAGGTAGATTGATAGATACAGATAGGTAGGTAGATAGATAGATAGAGATAGGTAGGTAGGTAGATTGATAGATACAGATAGGTAGGTAGGTAGATTGATAGATAGAGATAGGTAGGTAGGTAGATAGATAGATATAGGTAGGTAGGTAGATTGATAGATAGAGATAGGTAGGTAGGTAGGTAGATAGATAGAGATGGGTAGGTAGGTAGATATATAGATACAGATATGTAGGTAGATAGATAGAGATAGGTAGGTAGGTAGATTGATAGATACAGATAGGTAGGTAGGTAGATAGATAGATACAGATATGTAGGTAGGTAGATTGATAGATAGAGATAGGTAGGTAGGTAGATAGATAGATAGAGATAGGTAGGTAGGTAGATCGATAGATAGAGATAGGTAGGTAGGTAGATAGATAGATAGAGATAGGTAGGTAGGTAGATAGATAGATACATATAGGTAGGTAGGTAGATAGATAGATACAGATAGGTAGGTAGGTAGATAGATAGATACAGATAGGTAGGTAGGTAGATTGATAGATAGAGATAGGTAGGTAGGTAGGTAGATAGATACAGATAGGTAGGTAGGTAGATAGATAGATACAGATAGGTAGGTAGGTAGATTGATAGATACAGATAGGTAGGTAGGTAGATAGATAGATACAGATAGGTAGGTAGGTAGATTGATAGATACAGATAGGTAGGTAGGTAGATTGATAGATAGAGATAGGTAGGTAGGTAGATAGATAGATACAGATAGGTAGGTAGGTAGATTGATAGATAGAGATAGGTAGGTAGGTAGATTGATAGATACAGATAGGTAGGTAGGTAGATAGATAGATAGAGATAGGTAGGTAGGTAGATCGATAGATAGAGATAGGTAGGTAGGTAGATAGATAGATAGATAGAGATAGGTAGGTAGGTAGATAGATAGATACAGATAGGTAGGTAGGTAGATAGATAGATACAGATAGGTAGGTAGGTAGATAGATAGATACAGATAGGTAGGTAGGTAGATTGATAGATAGAGATAGGTAGGTAGGTAGGTAGATAGATAGATACAGATAGGAGGGTAGGTAGATAGATAGATACAGATAGGTAGGTAGGTAGATTGATAGATAGAGATAGGTAGGTAGGTAGATATATAGATACAGATATGTAGGTAGGTAGATAGATAGATACAGATAGGTAGGTAGGTTGATTGATAGATAGAGATAGGTAGATAGGTAGATAGATAGATACAGAAAGGTAGGTAGGTGGATTGATAGATAGAGATAGGTAGGTAGATAGATTGATAGATAGAGATAGGTAGATAGGTAGATAGATAGATACAGATAGGCAGGTAGGTAGATATATAGATACAGATATGTAGGTAGGTAGATAGATAGATACAGATAGGTAGGTAGGTAGATTGATAGATAGAGATAGGTAGGTAGGTAGATTGATAGATAGAGATAGGTAGGTAGGTAGATTGATAGATACAGATAGGTAGGTATATAGATTGATAGAGATAGGTAGGTAGGTAGGTAGATAGATAGATACAGATAGGTAGGTAGGTAGTTTGATAGATAGAGATAGGTAGGTAGGTAGATATATAGATACAGATATGTAGGTAGGTAGGTAGGTAGATAGATAGAGATAGGTAGGTAGGTAGATAGATAGATAGAGATAGGTAGGTAGGTAGATTGATAGATAGAGATAGGTAGATAGGTAGATAGATAGATACAGATATGTAGGTAGGTAGATTGATAGATACAGATAGGTAGGTAGGTAGATAGATAGATACAGATAGGTAGGTAGGTTGATTGATAGATAGAGATAGGTAGGTAGGTAGATTGATAGATACAGATAGGTAGGTAGGTAGGTAGGTAGATAGATAGAGATAGGTAGGTAGGTAGATTGATAGAGATAGGTAGGTAGGTAGATAGATAGATAGAGATAGGTAGGTAGGTAGATAGATAGATAGAGATAGGTAGGTAGGTAGATTGATAGATAGAGATAGGTAGGTAGGTAGGTAGATAGATAGAGATAGGTACGTAGGTAGATAGATAGATAGAGATAGGTAGGTAGGTAGATTGATAGATAGAGATAGGTAGATAGGTAGATAGATAGATACAGATATGTAGGTAGGTAGATTGATAGATACAGATAGGTAGGTTGGTATATAGATAGATACAGATAGGTAGGTAGGTAGATTGATAGATAGAGATAGGTAGGTAGGTAGGTAGATAGATAGAGATGGGTAGGTAGGTAGATATATAGATACAGATATGTAGGTAGATAGATAGAGATAGGTAGGTAGGTAGATAGATAGAGATAGGTAGGTAGGTAGATAGATAGATAGAGATAGGTAGGTAGGTAGATTGATAGAGATAGGTAGGTAGGTAGGTAGATAAATAGAGGTAGGTAGGTAGGTAGATAGATAGATAGAGATAGGTAGGTAGGTAGATAGATAGATACAGATAGGTAGGTAGGTAGATTGATAGATACAGATAGGTAGGTAGGTAGATTGATAGATACAGATAGGTAGGTAGATAGATAGAGATGGGTAGGTAGGTAGATATATAGATACAGATATGTAGGTAGATAGATAGAGATAGGTAGGTAGGTAGATTGATAGATACAGATAGGTAGGTAGGTAGATTGATAGATAGAGATAGGTAGGTAGGTAGATAGATAGATAGAGATAGGTAGGTAGGTAGATAGATAGATAGAGATAGGTAGGTAGGTAGATAGATAGATACAGATAGGTAGGTAGGTAGATAGATAGATAGATATACGTAGGTAGGTAGGTAGATAGATACAGATAGGTAGGTAGGTAGATAGATAGATAGAGATAGGTAGGTAGATAGATTGATAGATAGAGATAGGTAGATAGGTAGATAGATAGATACAGATAGGAAGGTAGGTAGATTGATAGATAGAGATAGGTAGGAAGGTAGATAGATAGATACAGATAGGTAGGTAGGTAGATTGATAGATAGAGATAGGTAGGTAGGTAGATAGATAGAGATAGGTAGGTAGGTAGATAGATAGATACAGATAGGTAGGTAGGTAGATTGATTGAGATAGGTAGGTAGGTAGGTAGATAAATAGAGGTAGGTAGGTAGGTAGATAGATAGATAGAGATAGGTAGGTAGGTAGATAGATAGATACAGATAGGTAGGTAGGTAGATAGATAGATACAGATAGGTAGGTAGGTAGATAGATAGATACAGATAGGTAGGTAGGTAGATTGATAGATACAGATAGGTAGGTAGGTAGATTGATAGATACAGATAGGTAGGTAGGTAGATAGATAGAGATGGGTAGGTAGGTAGATATATAGATACAGATATGTAGGTAGATAGATAGAGATAGGTAGGTAGGTAGATTGATAGATACAGATAGGTAGGTAGGTAGATTGATAGATAGAGATAGGTAGGTAGGTAGATAGATAGATAGAGATAGGTAGGTAGGTAGATTGATAGATAGAGATAGGTAGGTAGGTAGATTGATAGAGATAGGTAGGTAGGTAGGTAGATAAATAGAGATAGGGAGGTAGGTAGATAGATAGATAGAGATAGGTAGGTAGGTAGATTGATAGATACAGATAGGAAGGTAGGTAGATTGATAGATAGAGATAGGTAGGTAGGTAGATAGATAGATACAGATAGGTAGGTTGGTAGATTGATAGATAGAGATATGTAGGTAGGTAGATAGATAGATAGAGATAGGTAGGTAGGTAGATAGATAGATAGAGATAGGTAGATAGGTAGATAGATAGATACAGATAGGTGGGTAGGTAGATAGATAGATACAGATAGGTAGGTAGGTAGATTGATAGAGATAGGTAGGTAGGTAGGTATTTAGATAGATAGAGATAGGTAGGTAGGTAGATTGATAGATACAGATACGTAGGTAGGTAGGTAGATTGATAGATACAGATAGGTAGGTAGATAGATAGATAGAGATAGGTAGGTAGGTAGATTGATAGATAGAGATAGGTAGGTAGGTAGGTAGATAGATACAGATAGGTAGGTAGGTAGATAGATAGATACAGATAGGTAGGTAGGTAGATTGATAGATACAGATAGGTAGGTAGGTAGATAGATAGATACAGATAGGTAGGTAGGTAGATTGATAGATACAGATAGGTAGGTAGGTAGATTGATAGATAGAGATAGGTAGGTAGGTAGATAGATAGATACAGATAGGTAGGTAGGTAGATTGATAGATAGAGATAGGTAGGTAGGTAGATTGATAGATACAGATAGGTAGGTAGGTAGATAGATAGATAGAGATAGGTAGGTAGGTAGATCGATAGATAGAGATAGGTAGGTAGGTAGATAGATAGATAGATAGAGATAGGTAGGTAGGTAGATAGATAGATACAGATAGGTAGGTAGGTAGATAGATAGATACAGATAGGTAGGTAGGTAGATAGATAGATACAGATAGGTAGGTAGGTAGATTGATAGATAGAGATAGGTAGGTAGGTAGGTAGATAGATAGATACAGATAGGAGGGTAGGTAGATAGATAGATACAGATAGGTAGGTAGGTAGATTGATAGATAGAGATAGGTAGGTAGGTAGATATATAGATACAGATATGTAGGTAGGTAGATAGATAGATACAGATAGGTAGGTAGGTTGATTGATAGATAGAGATAGGTAGATAGGTAGATAGATAGATACAGAAAGGTAGGTAGGTGGATTGATAGATAGAGATAGGTAGGTAGATAGATTGATAGATAGAGATAGGTAGATAGGTAGATAGATAGATACAGATAGGCAGGTAGGTAGATATATAGATACAGATATGTAGGTAGGTAGATAGATAGATACAGATAGGTAGGTAGGTAGATTGATAGATAGAGATAGGTAGGTAGGTAGATTGATAGATAGAGATAGGTAGGTAGGTAGATTGATAGATACAGATAGGTAGGTATATAGATTGATAGAGATAGGTAGGTAGGTAGGTAGATAGATAGATACAGATAGGTAGGTAGGTAGTTTGATAGATAGAGATAGGTAGGTAGGTAGATATATAGATACAGATATGTAGGTAGGTAGGTAGGTAGATAGATAGAGATAGGTAGGTAGGTAGATAGATAGATAGAGATAGGTAGGTAGGTAGATTGATAGATAGAGATAGGTAGATAGGTAGATAGATAGATACAGATATGTAGGTAGGTAGATTGATAGATACAGATAGGTAGGTAGGTAGATAGATAGATACAGATAGGTAGGTAGGTTGATTGATAGATAGAGATAGGTAGGTAGGTAGATTGATAGATACAGATAGGTAGGTAGGTAGGTAGGTAGATAGATAGAGATAGGTAGGTAGGTAGATTGATAGAGATAGGTAGGTAGGTAGATAGATAGATAGAGATAGGTAGGTAGGTAGATAGATAGATAGAGATAGGTAGGTAGGTAGATTGATAGATAGAGATAGGTAGGTAGGTAGGTAGATAGATAGAGATAGGTACGTAGGTAGATAGATAGATAGAGATAGGTAGGTAGGTAGATTGATAGATAGAGATAGGTAGATAGGTAGATAGATAGATACAGATATGTAGGTAGGTAGATTGATAGATACAGATAGGTAGGTTGGTATATAGATAGATACAGATAGGTAGGTAGGTAGATTGATAGATAGAGATAGGTAGGTAGGTAGGTAGATAGATAGAGATGGGTAGGTAGGTAGATATATAGATACAGATATGTAGGTAGATAGATAGAGATAGGTAGGTAGGTAGATAGATAGAGATAGGTAGGTAGGTAGATAGATAGATAGAGATAGGTAGGTAGGTAGATTGATAGAGATAGGTAGGTAGGTAGGTAGATAAATAGAGGTAGGTAGGTAGGTAGATAGATAGATAGAGATAGGTAGGTAGGTAGATAGATAGATACAGATAGGTAGGTAGGTAGATTGATAGATACAGATAGGTAGGTAGGTAGATTGATAGATACAGATAGGTAGGTAGATAGATAGAGATGGGTAGGTAGGTAGATATATAGATACAGATATGTAGGTAGATAGATAGAGATAGGTAGGTAGGTAGATTGATAGATACAGATAGGTAGGTAGGTAGATTGATAGATAGAGATAGGTAGGTAGGTAGATAGATAGATAGAGATAGGTAGGTAGGTAGATAGATAGATAGAGATAGGTAGGTAGGTAGATAGATAGATACAGATAGGTAGGTAGGTAGATAGATAGATAGATATACGTAGGTAGGTAGGTAGATAGATACAGATAGGTAGGTAGGTAGATAGATAGATAGAGATAGGTAGGTAGATAGATTGATAGATAGAGATAGGTAGATAGGTAGATAGATAGATACAGATAGGAAGGTAGGTAGATTGATAGATAGAGATAGGTAGGAAGGTAGATAGATAGATACAGATAGGTAGGTAGGTAGATTGATAGATAGAGATAGGTAGGTAGATCGATAGATAGAGATAGGTAGGTAGGTAGATAGATAGATAGATAGAGATAGGTAGGTAGGTAGATAGATAGATACAGATAGGTAGGTAGGTAGATAGATAGATACAGATAGGTAGGTAGGTAGATAGATAGATACAGATAGGTAGGTAGGTAGATTGATAGATAGAGATAGGTAGGTAGGTAGGTAGATAGATAGATACAGATAGGAGGGTAGGTAGATAGATAGATACAGATAGGTAGGTAGGTAGATTGATAGATAGAGATAGGTAGGTAGGTAGATATATAGATACAGATATGTAGGTAGGTAGATAGATAGATACAGATAGGTAGGTAGGTTGATTGATAGATAGAGATAGGTAGATAGGTAGATAGATAGATACAGAAAGGTAGGTAGGTGGATTGATAGATAGAGATAGGTAGGTAGATAGATTGATAGATAGAGATAGGTAGATAGGTAGATAGATAGATACAGATAGGCAGGTAGGTAGATATATAGATACAGATATGTAGGTAGGTAGATAGATAGATACAGATAGGTAGGTAGGTAGATTGATAGATAGAGATAGGTAGGTAGGTAGATTGATAGATAGAGATAGGTAGGTAGGTAGATTGATAGATACAGATAGGTAGGTATATAGATTGATAGAGATAGGTAGGTAGGTAGGTAGATAGATAGATACAGATAGGTAGGTAGGTAGTTTGATAGATAGAGATAGGTAGGTAGGTAGATATATAGATACAGATATGTAGGTAGGTAGGTAGGTAGATAGATAGAGATAGGTAGGTAGGTAGATAGATAGATAGAGATAGGTAGGTAGGTAGATTGATAGATAGAGATAGGTAGATAGGTAGATAGATAGATACAGATATGTAGGTAGGTAGATTGATAGATACAGATAGGTAGGTAGGTAGATAGATAGATACAGATAGGTAGGTAGGTTGATTGATAGATAGAGATAGGTAGGTAGGTAGATTGATAGATACAGATAGGTAGGTAGGTAGGTAGGTAGATAGATAGAGATAGGTAGGTAGGTAGATTGATAGAGATAGGTAGGTAGGTAGATAGATAGATAGAGATAGGTAGGTAGGTAGATAGATAGATAGAGATAGGTAGGTAGGTAGATTGATAGATAGAGATAGGTAGGTAGGTAGGTAGATAGATAGAGATAGGTACGTAGGTAGATAGATAGATAGAGATAGGTAGGTAGGTAGATTGATAGATAGAGATAGGTAGATAGGTAGATAGATAGATACAGATATGTAGGTAGGTAGATTGATAGATACAGATAGGTAGGTTGGTATATAGATAGATACAGATAGGTAGGTAGGTAGATTGATAGATAGAGATAGGTAGGTAGGTAGGTAGATAGATAGAGATGGGTAGGTAGGTAGATATATAGATACAGATATGTAGGTAGATAGATAGAGATAGGTAGGTAGGTAGATAGATAGAGATAGGTAGGTAGGTAGATAGATAGATAGAGATAGGTAGGTAGGTAGATTGATAGAGATAGGTAGGTAGGTAGGTAGATAAATAGAGGTAGGTAGGTAGGTAGATAGATAGATAGAGATAGGTAGGTAGGTAGATAGATAGATACAGATAGGTAGGTAGGTAGATTGATAGATACAGATAGGTAGGTAGGTAGATTGATAGATACAGATAGGTAGGTAGATAGATAGAGATGGGTAGGTAGGTAGATATATAGATACAGATATGTAGGTAGATAGATAGAGATAGGTAGGTAGGTAGATTGATAGATACAGATAGGTAGGTAGGTAGATTGATAGATAGAGATAGGTAGGTAGGTAGATAGATAGATAGAGATAGGTAGGTAGGTAGATAGATAGATAGAGATAGGTAGGTAGGTAGATAGATAGATACAGATAGGTAGGTAGGTAGATAGATAGATAGATATACGTAGGTAGGTAGGTAGATAGATACAGATAGGTAGGTAGGTAGATAGATAGATAGAGATAGGTAGGTAGATAGATTGATAGATAGAGATAGGTAGATAGGTAGATAGATAGATACAGATAGGAAGGTAGGTAGATTGATAGATAGAGATAGGTAGGAAGGTAGATAGATAGATACAGATAGGTAGGTAGGTAGATTGATAGATAGAGATAGGTAGGTAGGTAGATAGATAGAGATAGGTAGGTAGGTAGATAGATAGATACAGATAGGTAGGTAGGTAGATTGATTGAGATAGGTAGGTAGGTAGGTAGATAAATAGAGGTAGGTAGGTAGGTAGATAGATAGATAGAGATAGGTAGGTAGGTAGATAGATAGATACAGATAGGTAGGTAGGTAGATAGATAGATACAGATAGGTAGGTAGGTAGATAGATAGATACAGATAGGTAGGTAGGTAGATTGATAGATACAGATAGGTAGGTAGGTAGATTGATAGATACAGATAGGTAGGTAGGTAGATAGATAGAGATGGGTAGGTAGGTAGATATATAGATACAGATATGTAGGTAGATAGATAGAGATAGGTAGGTAGGTAGATTGATAGATACAGATAGGTAGGTAGGTAGATTGATAGATAGAGATAGGTAGGTAGGTAGATAGATAGATAGAGATAGGTAGGTAGGTAGATTGATAGATAGAGATAGGTAGGTAGGTAGATTGATAGAGATAGGTAGGTAGGTAGGTAGATAAATAGAGATAGGGAGGTAGGTAGATAGATAGATAGAGATAGGTAGGTAGGTAGATTGATAGATACAGATAGGAAGGTAGGTAGATTGATAGATAGAGATAGGTAGGTAGGTAGATAGATAGATACAGATAGGTAGGTTGGTAGATTGATAGATAGAGATATGTAGGTAGGTAGATAGATAGATAGAGATAGGTAGGTAGGTAGATAGATAGATAGAGATAGGTAGATAGGTAGATAGATAGATACAGATAGGTGGGTAGGTAGATAGATAGATACAGATAGGTAGGTAGGTAGATTGATAGAGATAGGTAGGTAGGTAGGTATTTAGATAGATAGAGATAGGTAGGTAGGTAGATTGATAGATACAGATACGTAGGTAGGTAGGTAGATTGATAGATACAGATAGGTAGGTAGATAGATAGATAGAGATAGGTAGGTAGGTAGATTGATAGATACAGATAGGTAGGTAGGTAGATTGATAGATAGAGATAGGTAGGTAGGTAGATAGATAGATATAGGTAGGTAAGTAGATTGATAGATAGAGATAGGTAGGTAGGTAGGTAGATAGATAGAGATGGGTAGGTAGGTAGATATATAGATACAGATATGTAGGTAGATAGATAGAGATAGGTAGGTAGGTAGATTGATAGATACAGATAGGTAGGTAGGTAGATAGATAGATACAGATAGGTAGGTAGGTAGATTGATAGATAGAGATAGGTAGGTAGGTAGATAGATAGATAGAGATAGGTAGGTAGGTAGATCGATAGATAGAGATAGGTAGGTAGGTAGATAGATAGATAGAGATAGGTAGGTAGGTAGATAGATAGATACATATAGGTAGGTAGGTAGATAGATAGATACAGATAGGTAGGTAGGTAGATAGATAGATACAGATAGGTAGGTAGGTAGATTGATAGATAGAGATAGGTAGGTAGGTAGGTAGATAGATACAGATAGGTAGGTAGGTAGATAGATAGATACAGATAGGTAGGTAGGTAGATTGATAGATACAGATAGGTAGGTAGGTAGATAGATAGATACAGATAGGTAGGTAGGTAGATTGATAGATACAGATAGGTAGGTAGGTAGATTGATAGATAGAGATAGGTAGGTAGGTAGATAGATAGATACAGATAGGTAGGTAGGTAGATTGATAGATAGAGATAGGTAGGTAGGTAGATTGATAGATACAGATAGGTAGGTAGGTAGATAGATAGATAGAGATAGGTAGGTAGGTAGATCGATAGATAGAGATAGGTAGGTAGGTAGATAGATAGATAGATAGAGATAGGTAGGTAGGTAGATAGATAGATACAGATAGGTAGGTAGGTAGATAGATAGATACAGATAGGTAGGTAGGTAGATAGATAGATACAGATAGGTAGGTAGGTAGATTGATAGATAGAGATAGGTAGGTAGGTAGGTAGATTGATAGATACAGATAGGTGGGTAGGTAGATAGATAGATACAGATAGGTAGGTAGGTAGATTGATAGATAGAGATAGGTAGGTAGGTAGATATATAGATACAGATATGTAGGTAGGTAGATAGATAGATACAGATAGGTAGGTAGGTTGATTGATAGATAGAGATAGGTAGATAGGTAGATAGATAGATACAGAAAGGTAGGTAGGTGGATTGATAGATAGAGATAGGTAGGTAGATAGATTGATAGATAGAGATAGGTAGATAGGTAGATAGATAGATACAGATAGGCAGGTAGGTAGATATATAGATACAGATATGTAGGTAGGTAGATAGATAGATACAGATAGGTAGGTAGGTAGATTGATAGATAGAGATAGGTAGGTAGGTAGATTGATAGATAGAGATAGGTAGGTAGGTAGATTGATAGATACAGATAGGTAGGTAGATAGATTGATAGAGATAGGTAGGTAGGTAGGTAGATAGATAGATACAGATAGGTAGGTAGGTAGTTTGATAGATAGAGATAGGTAGGTAGGTAGATATATAGATACAGATATGTAGGTAGGTAGGTAGGTAGATAGATAGAGATAGGTAGGTAGGTAGATAGATAGATAGAGATAGGTAGGTAGGTAGATTGATAGATAGAGATAGGTAGATAGGTAGATAGATAGATACAGATATGTAGGTAGGTAGATTGATAGATACAGATAGGTAGGTAGGTAGATAGATAGATACAGATAGGTAGGTAGGTTGATTGATAGATAGAGATAGGTAGGTAGGTAGATTGATAGATACAGATAGGTAGGTAGGTAGGTAGGTAGATAGATAGAGATAGGTAGGTAGGTAGATTGATAGAGATAGGTAGGTAGGTAGATAGATAGATAGAGATAGGTAGGTAGGTAGATAGATAGATAGAGATAGGTAGGTAGGTAGATTGATAGATAGAGATAGGTAGGTAGGTAGGTAGATAGATAGAGATAGGTAGGTAGGTAGATAGATAGATAGATAGAGATAGGTAGGTAGGTAGATTGATAGATAGAGATAGGTAGATAGGTAGATAGATAGATACAGATATGTAGGTAGGTAGATTGATAGATACAGATAGGTAGGTTGGTATATAGATAGATACAGATAGGTAGGTAGGTAGATTGATAGATAGAGATAGGTAGGTAGGTAGATTGATAGATACAGATAGGAAGGTAGGTAGATTGATAGATAGAGATAGGTAGGTAGATAGATAGATAGATAGAGATAGGTAGGTAGGTAGATTGATAGAGATAGGTAGGTAGGTAGGTAGATAGATAGAGATAGGTAGGTAGGTAGATTGATAGATACAGATAGGTAGGTAGGTAGATTGATAGATAGAGATAGGTAGGTAGGTAGATAGATAGATAGAGATAGGTAGGTAGGTAGGTAGATTGATAGATACAGATAGGTAGGTAGGTAGATTGATAGATAGAGATAGGTAGGTAGGTAGATAGATAGATAGAGATAGGTAGGTAGGTACATTGATAGATAGAGATAGGTAGTTAGGTAGATATATAGATACAGATATGTAGGTAGATAGATAGAGATAGGTAGGTAGGTAGATTGATAGATACAGATAGGTAGGTATGTAGATTGTTAGATAAAGATAGGTAGGTAGGTAGATTGATAGATAGAGATAGGTAGGTAGGTAGATATATAGATACAGATATGTAGGTAGGTAGATAGATAGATACAGATAGGTAGGTAGGTAGATAGATAGATACAGATAGGTAGGTAGGTAGATAGATAGATACAGATAGGTAGGTAGGTAGATTGATAGATAGAGATAGGTAGGTAGGTAGATATATAGATACAGATATGTAGGTAGGTAGATAGATAGATACAGATAGGTAGGTAGGTAGATATATAGATACAGATATGTAGGTAGATAGATAGAGATAGGTAGGTAGGTAGATTGATAGATACAGATAGGTAGGTAGGTAGATTGATAGATAGAGATAGGTAGGTAGGTAGATAGATAGATAGAGATAGGTAGGTAGGTAGATTGATAGATAGAGATAGGTAGGTAGGTAGATTGATAGAGATAGGTAGGTAGGTAGGTAGGTAGATAAATAGAGATAGGTAGGTAGGTAGATAGATAGATAGAGATAGGTAGGTAGGTAGATTGATAGATACAGATAGGAAGGTAGGTAGATTGATAGATAGAGATAGGTAGGTAATTAGATAGTTAGATACAGATAGGTAGGTAGGTAGATAGATAGATAGAGGTAGGTAGGTAGGTAGATAGATAGAGATAGGTAGATAGGTAGATAGATAGATACAGATAGGTGGGTAGGTAGATAGATAGATAGAGATAGGTGGGTAGGTAGATATATAGATACAGATAGGTAGGTAGGTAGATTGATAGAGATAGGTAGGTAGGTAGGTAGGTAGGTAGATAGATAGAGATAGGTAGGTAGGTAGATTGATAGATACAGATAGGTAGGTAGGTAGATTGATAGATACAGATAGGTAGGTAGATAGATAGATAGAGATAGGTAGGTAGGTAGATTGATAGATACAGATAGGAAGGTAGGTAGATTGATAGATAGAGATAGGTAGGTAAGTAGATAGTTAGATACAGATAGGTAGGTAGGTAGATAGATAGATAGAGGTAGGTAGGTAGGTAGATAGATAGAGATAGGTAGATAGGTAGATAGATAGATACAGATAGGTGGGTAGGTAGATAGATAGATAGAGATAGGTGGGTAGGTAGATAGATAGATACAGATAGGTAGGTGGGTAGATTGATAGAGATAGGTAGGTAGGTAGGTAGGTAGAAAGATAGAGATAGGTAGGTAGGTAGATTGATAGATACAGATAGGTAGGTAGGTAGATTGATAGATACAGATAGGTAGGTAGATAGATAGATAGAGATAGGTAGGTAGGTAGATTGATAGATACAGATAGGTAGGTAGGTAGATAGATAGATACAGATAGGTAGGTAGGTAGATTGATAGATAGAGATAGGTATTTAGGTAGATAGATAGATAGAGATAGGTAGGTAGGTAGATCGATAGATAGAGATAGGTAGGTAGGTAGATAGATAGATAGAGATAGGTAGGTAGGTAGATAGATAGATACAGATAGGTAGGTAGGTAGATAGATAGATACAGATAGGTAGGTAGGTAGATTGATAGATAGAGATAGGTAGGTAGGTAGGTAGATAGATACAGATAGGTAGGTAGGTAGATAGATAGATACAGATAGGTAGGTAGGTAGATTGATAGATACAGATAGGTAGGTAGGTAGATAGATAGATACAGATAGGTAGGTAGGTAGATTGATAGATACAGATAGGTAGGTAGGTAGATTGATAGATAGAGATAGGTAGGTAGGTAGATAGATAGATACAGATAGGTAGGTAGGTAGATTGATAGATAGAGATAGGTAGGTAGGTAGATTGATAGATACAGATAGGTAGGTAGGTAGATAGATAGATAGATAGAGATAGGTAGGTAGGTAGATCGATAGATAGAGATAGGTAGGTAGGTAGATAGATAGATAGAGATAGGTAGGTAGGTAGATCGATAGATAGAGATAGGTAGGTAGGTAGATAGATAGATACAGATAGGTAGGTAGGTAGATAGATAGATACAGATAGGTAGGTAGGTAGATAGATAGATACAGAGAGGTAGGTAGGTAGATTGATAGATAGAGATAGGTAGGTAGGTAGGTAGATAGATACAGATAGGTAGGTAGGTAGATAGATAGATACAGATAGGTAGGTAGATAGATAAATACAGATAGGTGGGTAGGTAGATAGATAGATACAGATAGGTAGGTAGGTAGATTGATAGATAGAGATAGGTAGGTAGGTAGATATATAGATACAGATATGTAGGTAGGTAGATAGATAGATACAGATAGGTAGGTAGGTTGATTGATAGATAGAGATAGGTAGATAGGTAGATAGATAGATACAGAAAGGTAGGAAGGTGGATTGATAGATAGAGATAGGTAGGTAGATAGATTGATAGATAGAGATAGGTAGATAGGTAGATAGATAGATACAGATAGGTAGGTAGGTAGATATATAGATACAGATATGTAGGTAGGTAGATAGATAGATACAGATAGGTAGGTAGGTAGATTGATAGATAGAGATAGGTAGGTAGGTAGGTAGATAGATAGAGATAGGTAGGTAGGTAGGTAGATAGATACAGATAGGTAGGTAGATAGATTGATAGAGATAGGTAGGTAGGTAGGTAGATAGATACAGATAGGTAGGTAGGTAGTTTGATAGATAGAGATAGGTAGGTAGGTAGATATATAGATACAGATATGTAGGTAGGTAGGTAGATAGAGATAGGTAGGTAGGTAGATAGATAGATAGAGATAGGTAGGTAGGTAGATTGATAGATAGAGATAGGTAGATAGGTAGATAGATAGATACAGATATGTAGGTAGGTAGATTGATAGATACAGATAGGTAGGTAGGTAGATAGATAGATACAGATAGGTAGGTAGGTTGATTGATAGATAGAGATAGGTAGGTAGGTAGATTGATAGATACAGATAGGTAGGTAGGTAGGTAGGTAGATAGATAGAGATAGGTAGGTAGGTAGATTGATAGAGATAGGTAGGTAGGTAGATAGATAGATAGAGATAGGTAGGTAGGTAGATAGATAGATAGAGATAGGTAGGTAGGTAGATTGATAGATAGAGATAGGTAGGTAGGTAGGTAGATAGATAGAGATAGGTAGGTAGGTAGATAGATAGATAGAGATAGGTAGGTAGGTAGATTGATAGATAGAGATAGGTAGATAGGTAGATAGATAGATACAGATATGTAGGTAGGTAGATTGATAGATACAGATAGGTAGGTTGGTATATAGATAGATACAGATAGGTAGGTAGGTAGATTGATAGAGATAGGTAGGTAGGTAGATAAATAGAGGTAGGTAGGTAGGTAGATTGATAGATAGAGATAGGTAGATAGGTAGATAGATAGATACAGATATGTAGGTAGGTAGATTGATAGATACAGATAGGTAGGAAGGTAGATAGATAGATACAGATAGGTAGGTAGGTAGATTGATAGATAGAGATAGGTAGGTAGGTAGATAGATAGAGATAGGTAGGTAGGTAGATAGATAGATAGAGATAGGTAGGTAGGTAGATTGATAGAGATAGGTAGGTAGGTAGGTAGATAAATAGAGGTAGGTAGGTAGGTAGATAGATAGATAGAGATAGGTAGGTAGGTAGATAGATAGATACAGATAGGTAGGTAGGTAGATAGATAGATACAGATAGGTAGGTAGGTAGATTGATAGATACAGATAGGTAGGTAGGTAGATTGATAGATACAGATAGGTAGGTAGATAGATAGAGATGGGTAGGTAGGTAGATATATAGATACAGATATGTAGGTAGATAGATAGAGATAGGTAGGTAGGTAGATTGATAGATACAGATAGGTAGGTAGGTAGATTGATAGATAGAGATAGGTAGGTAGGTAGATAGATAGATAGAGATAGGTAGGTAGGTAGATAGATAGATACAGATAGGTAGGTAGGTAGATAGATAGATAGATATACGTAGGTAGGTAGGTAGATAGATACAGATAGGTAGGTAGGTAGATAGATAGATAGAGATAGGTAGGTAGATAGATTGATAGATAGAGATAGGTAGATAGGTAGATAGATAGATACAGATAGGAAGGTAGGTAGATTGATAGATAGAGATAGGTAGGAACGTAGATAGATAGATACAGATAGGTAGGTAGGTAGATTGATAGATAGAGATAGGTAGGTAGGTAGATAGATAGAGATAGGTAGGTAGGTAGATAGATAGATAGAGATAGGTAGGTAGGTAGATTGATTGAGATAGGTAGGTAGGTAGGTAGATAAATAGAGGTAGGTAGGTAGGTAGATAGATAGATAGAGATAGGTAGGTAGGTAGATAGATAGATACAGATAGGTAGGTAGGTAGATAGATAGATACAGATAGGTAGGTAGGTAGATAGATAGATACAGATAGGTAGGTAGGTAGATTGATAGATACAGATAGGTAGGTAGGTAGATTGATAGATACAGATAGGTAGGTAGGTAGATAGATAGAGATGGGTAGGTAGGTAGATATATAGATACAGATATGTAGGTAGATAGATAGAGATAGGTAGGTAGGTAGATTGATAGATACAGATAGGTAGGTAGGTAGATTGATAGATAGAGATAGGTAGGTAGGTAGATAGATAGATAGAGATAGGTAGGTAGGTAGATTGATAGATAGAGATAGGTAGGTAGGTAGATTGATAGAGATAGGTAGGTAGGTAGGTAGATAAATAGAGATAGGGAGGTAGGTAGATAGATAGATAGAGATAGGTAGGTAGGTAGATTGATAGATACAGATAGGAAGGTAGGTAGATTGATAGATAGAGATAGGTAGGTAGGTAGATAGATAGATACAGATAGGTAGGTTGGTAGATTGATAGATAGAGATAGGTAGGTAGGTAGATAGATAGATAGAGATAGGTAGGTAGGTAGGTAGATAAATAGAGGTAGGTAGGTAGGTAGATAGATAGATAGAGATAGGTAGGTATGTAGATAGATAGATACAGATAGGTAGGTAGGTAGATAGATAGATACAGATAGGTAGGTAGGTAGATTGATAGATACAGATAGGTAGGTAGGTAGATTGATAGATACAGATAGGTAGGTAGATAGATAGAGATGGGTAGGTAGGTAGATATATAGATACAGATATGTAGGTAGATAGATAGAGATAGGTAGGTAGGTAGATTGATAGATACAGATAGGTAGGTAGGTAGATTGATAGATAGAGATAGGTAGGTAGGTAGATAGATAGATAGAGATAGGTAGGTAGGTAGATAGATAGATAGAGATAGGTAGGTAGGTAGATAGATAGATACAGATAGGTAGGTAGGTAGATAGATAGATAGATATACGTAGGTAGGTAGGTAGATAGATACAGATAGGTAGGTAGGTAGATAGATAGATAGAGATAGGTAGGTAGATAGATTGATAGATAGAGATAGGTAGATAGGTAGATAGATAGATACAGATAGGAAGGTAGGTAGATTGATAGATAGAGATAGGTAGGAAGGTAGATAGATAGATACAGATAGGTAGGTAGGTAGATTGATAGATAGAGATAGGTAGGTAGGTAGATAGATAGAGATAGGTAGGTAGGTAGATAGATAGATAGAGATAGGTAGGTAGGTAGATTGATTGAGATAGGTAGGTAGGTAGGTAGATAAATAGAGGTAGGTAGGTAGGTAGATAGATAGATAGAGATAGGTAGGTAGGTAGATAGATAGATACAGATAGGTAGGTAGGTAGATAGATAGATACAGATAGGTAGGTAGGTAGATAGATAGATACAGATAGGTAGGTAGGTAGATTGATAGATACAGATAGGTAGGTAGGTAGATTGATAGATACAGATAGGTAGGTAGGTAGATAGATAGAGATGGGTAGGTAGGTAGATATATAGATACAGATATGTAGGTAGATAGATAGAGATAGGTAGGTAGGTAGATTGATAGATACAGATAGGTAGGTAGGTAGATTGATAGATAGAGATAGGTAGGTAGGTAGATAGATAGATAGAGATAGGTAGGTAGGTAGATTGATAGATAGAGATAGGTAGGTAGGTAGATTGATAGAGATAGGTAGGTAGGTAGGTAGATAAATAGAGATAGGGAGGTAGGTAGATAGATAGATAGATAGAGATAGGTAGGTAGGTAGATTGATAGATACAGATAGGAAGGTAGGTAGATTGATAGATAGAGATAGGTAGGTAGGTAGATAGATAGATACAGATAGGTAGGTTGGTAGATTGATAGATAGAGATAGGTAGGTAGGTAGATAGATAGATAGAGATAGGTAGGTAGGTAGATAGATAGATAGAGATAGGTAGATAGGTAGATAGATAGATACAGATAGGTGGGTAGGTAGATAGATAGATAGAGATAGGTGGGTAGGTAGATAGATAGATACAGATAGGTAGGTAGGTAGATTGATAGAGATAGGTAGGTAGGTAGGTATTTAGATAGATAGAGATAGGTAGGTAGGTAGATTGATAGATACAGATAGGTAGGTAGGTAGGTAGATTGATAGATACAGATAGGTAGGTAGATAGATAGATAGAGATAGGTAGGTAGGTAGATTGATAGATACAGATAGGTAGGTAGGTAGATTGATAGATAGAGATAGGTAGGTAGGTAGATAGATAGATATAGGTAGGTAGGTAGATTGATAGATAGAGATAGGTAGGTAGGTAGGTAGATAGATAGAGATGGGTAGGTAGGTAGATATATAGATACAGATATGTAGGTAGATAGATAGAGATAGGTAGGTAGGTAGATTGATAGATACAGATAGGTAGGTAGGTAGATAGATAGATACAGATAGGTAGGTAGGTAGATTGATAGATAGAGATAGGTAGGTAGGTAGATAGATAGATAGAGATAGGTAGGTAGGTAGATCGATAGATAGAGATAGGTAGGTAGGTAGATAGATAGATAGAGATAGGTAGGTAGGTAGATAGATAGATACATATAGGTAGGTAGGTAGATAGATAGATACAGATAGGTAGGTAGGTAGATAGATAGATACAGATAGGTAGGTAGGTAGATTGATAGATAGAGATAGGTAGGTAGGTAGGTAGATAGATACAGATAGGTAGGTAGGTAGATAGATAGATACAGATAGGTAGGTAGGTAGATTGATAGATACAGATAGGTAGGTAGGTAGATAGATAGATACAGATAGGTAGGTAGGTAGATTGATAGATACAGATAGGTAGGTAGGTAGATTGATAGATAGAGATAGGTAGGTAGGTAGATAGATAGATACAGATAGGTAGGTAGGTAGATTGATAGATAGAGATAGGTAGGTAGGTAGATTGATAGATAGAGATAGGTAGGTAGGTAGGTAGATAGATACAGATAGGTAGGTAGGTAGATAGATAGATACAGATAGGTAGGTAGGTAGATTGATAGATACAGATAGGTAGGTAGGTAGATAGATAGATACAGATAGGTAGGTAGGTAGATTGATAGATACAGATAGGTAGGTAGGTAGATTGATAGATAGAGATAGGTAGGTAGGTAGATAGATAGATACAGATAGGTAGGTAGGTAGATTGATAGATAGAGATAGGTAGGTAGGTAGATTGATAGATACAGATAGGTAGGTAGGTAGATAGATAGATAGAGATAGGTAGGTAGGTAGATCGATAGATAGAGATAGGTAGGTAGGTAGATAGATAGATAGATAGAGATAGGTAGGTAGGTAGATAGATAGATACAGATAGGTAGGTAGGTAGATAGATAGATACAGATAGGTAGGTAGGTAGATAGATAGATACAGATAGGTAGGTAGGTAGATTGATAGATAGAGATAGGTAGGTAGGTAGGTAGATAGATAGATACAGATAGGTGGGTAGGTAGATAGATAGATACAGATAGGTAGGTAGGTAGATTGATAGATAGAGATAGGTAGGTAGGTAGATATATAGATACAGATATGTAGGTAGGTAGATAGATAGATACAGATAGGTAGGTAGGTTGATTGATAGATAGAGATAGGTAGATAGGTAGATAGATAGATACAGAAAGGTAGGTAGGTGGATTGATAGATAGAGATAGGTAGGTAGATAGATTGATAGATAGAGATAGGTAGATAGGTAGATAGATAGATACAGATAGGCAGGTAGGTATATATATAGATACAGATATGTAGGTAGGTAGATAGATAGATACAGATAGGTAGGTAGGTAGATTGATAGATAGAGATAGGTAGGTAGGTAGATTGATAGATAGAGATAGGTAGGTAGGTAGATTGATAGATACAGATAGGTAGGTAGATAGATTGATAGAGATAGGTAGGTAGGTAGGTAGATAGATAGATACAGATAGGTAGGTAGGTAGTTTGATAGATAGAGATAGGTAGGTAGGTAGATATATAGATACAGATATGTAGGTAGGTAGGTAGGTAGATAGATAGAGATAGGTAGGTAGGTAGATAGATAGATAGAGATAGGTAGGTAGGTAGATTGATAGATAGAGATAGGTAGATAGGTAGATAGATAGATACAGATATGTAGGTAGGTAGATTGATAGATACAGATAGGTAGGTAGGTAGATAGATAGATACAGATAGGTAGGTAGGTTGATTGATAGATAGAGATAGGTAGGTAGGTAGATTGATAGATACAGATAGGTAGGTAGGTAGGTAGGTAGATAGATAGAGATAGGTAGGTAGGTAGATTGATAGAGATAGGTAGGTAGGTAGATAGATAGATAGAGATAGGTAGGTAGGTAGATAGATAGATAGAGATAGGTAGGTAGGTAGATTGATAGATAGAGATAGGTAGGTAGGTAGGTAGATAGATAGAGATAGGTACGTAGGTAGATAGATAGATAGAGATAGGTAGGTAGGTAGATTGATAGATAGAGATAGGTAGATAGGTAGATAGATAGATACAGATATGTAGGTAGGTAGATTGATAGATACAGATAGGTAGGTTGGTATATAGATAGATACAGATAGGTAGGTAGGTAGATTGATAGATAGAGATAGGTAGGTAGGTAGGTAGATAGATAGAGATGGGTAGGTAGGTAGATATATAGATACAGATATGTAGGTAGATAGATAGAGATAGGTAGGTAGGTAGATAGATAGAGATAGGTAGGTAGGTAGATAGATAGATAGAGATAGGTAGGTAGGTAGATTGATAGAGATAGGTAGGTAGGTAGGTAGATAAATAGAGGTAGGTAGGTAGGTAGATAGATAGATAGAGATAGGTAGGTAGGTAGATAGATAGATACAGATAGGTAGGTAGGTAGATTGATAGATACAGATAGGTAGGTAGGTAGATTGATAGATACAGATAGGTAGGTAGATAGATAGAGATGGGTAGGTAGGTAGATATATAGATACAGATATGTAGGTAGATAGATAGAGATAGGTAGGTAGGTAGATTGATAGATACAGATAGGTAGGTAGGTAGATTGATAGATAGAGATAGGTAGGTAGGTAGATAGATAGATAGAGATAGGTAGGTAGGTAGATAGATAGATAGAGATAGGTAGGTAGGTAGATAGATAGATACAGATAGGTAGGTAGGTAGATAGATAGATAGATATACGTAGGTAGGTAGGTAGATAGATACAGATAGGTAGGTAGGTAGATAGATAGATAGAGATAGGTAGGTAGATAGATTGATAGATAGAGATAGGTAGATAGGTAGATAGATAGATACAGATAGGAAGGTAGGTAGATTGATAGATAGAGATAGGTAGGAAGGTAGATAGATAGATACAGATAGGTAGGTAGGTAGATTGATAGATAGAGATAGGTAGGTAGGTAGATAGATAGAGATAGGTAGGTAGGTAGATAGATAGATAGAGATAGGTAGGTAGGTAGATTGATTGAGATAGGTAGGTAGGTAGGTAGATAAATAGAGGTAGGTAGGTAGGTAGATAGATAGATAGAGATAGGTAGGTAGGTAGATAGATAGATACAGATAGGCAGGTAGGTAGATATATAGATACAGATATGTAGGTAGGTAGATAGATAGATACAGATAGGTAGGTAGGTAGATTGATAGATAGAGATAGGTAGGTAGGTAGATTGATAGATAGAGATAGGTAGGTAGGTAGATTGATAGATACAGATAGGTAGGTAGATAGATTGATAGAGATAGGTAGGTAGGTAGGTAGATAGATAGATACAGATAGGTAGGTAGGTAGTTTGATAGATAGAGATAGGTAGGTAGGTAGATATATAGATACAGATATGTAGGTAGGTAGGTAGGTAGATAGATAGAGATAGGTAGGTAGGTAGATAGATAGATAGAGATAGGTAGGTAGGTAGATTGATAGATAGAGATAGGTAGATAGGTAGATAGATAGATACAGATATGTAGGTAGGTAGATTGATAGATACAGATAGGTAGGTAGGTAGATAGATAGATACAGATAGGTAGGTAGGTTGATTGATAGATAGAGATAGGTAGGTAGGTAGATTGATAGATACAGATAGGTAGGTAGGTAGGTAGGTAGATAGATAGAGATAGGTAGGTAGGTAGATTGATAGAGATAGGTAGGTAGGTAGATAGATAGATAGAGATAGGTAGGTAGGTAGATAGATAGATAGAGATAGGTAGGTAGGTAGATTGATAGATAGAGATAGGTAGGTAGGTAGGTAGATAGATAGAGATAGGTACGTAGGTAGATAGATAGATAGAGATAGGTAGGTAGGTAGATTGATAGATAGAGATAGGTAGATAGGTAGATAGATAGATACAGATATGTAGGTAGGTAGATTGATAGATACAGATAGGTAGGTTGGTATATAGATAGATACAGATAGGTAGGTAGGTAGATTGATAGATAGAGATAGGTAGGTAGGTAGGTAGATAGATAGAGATGGGTAGGTAGGTAGATATATAGATACAGATATGTAGGTAGATAGATAGAGATAGGTAGGTAGGTAGATAGATAGAGATAGGTAGGTAGGTAGATAGATAGATAGAGATAGGTAGGTAGGTAGATTGATAGAGATAGGTAGGTAGGTAGGTAGATAAATAGAGGTAGGTAGGTAGGTAGATAGATAGATACAGATAGGTAGGTAGGTAGATTGATAGATACAGATAGGTAGGTAGGTAGATTGATAGATACAGATAGGTAGGTAGATAGATAGAGATGGGTAGGTAGGTAGATATATAGATACAGATATGTAGGTAGATAGATAGAGATAGGTAGGTAGGTAGATTGATAGATACAGATAGGTAGGTAGGTAGATTGATAGATAGAGATAGGTAGGTAGGTAGATAGATAGATAGAGATAGGTAGGTAGGTAGATAGATAGATAGAGATAGGTAGGTAGGTAGATAGATAGATACAGATAGGTAGGTAGGTAGATAGATAGATAGATATACGTAGGTAGGTAGGTAGATAGATACAGATAGGTAGGTAGGTAGATAGATAGATAGAGATAGGTAGGTAGATAGATTGATAGATAGAGATAGGTAGATAGGTAGATAGATAGATACAGATAGGAAGGTAGGTAGATTGATAGATAGAGATAGGTAGGAAGGTAGATAGATAGATACAGATAGGTAGGTAGGTAGATTGATAGATAGAGATAGGTAGGTAGGTAGATAGATAGAGATAGGTAGGTAGGTAGATAGATAGATAGAGATAGGTAGGTAGGTAGATTGATTGAGATAGGTAGGTAGGTAGGTAGATAAATAGAGGTAGGTAGGTAGGTAGATAGATAGATAGAGATAGGTAGGTAGGTAGATAGATAGATACAGATAGGTAGGTAGGTAGATAGATAGATACAGATAGGTAGGTAGGTAGATAGATACAGATAGGTAGGTAGGTAGATTGATAGATACAGATAGGTAGGTAGGTAGATTGATAGATACAGATAGGTAGGTAGGTAGATAGATAGAGATGGGTAGGTAGGTAGATATATAGATACAGATATGTAGGTAGATAGATAGAGATAGGTAGGTAGGTAGATTGATAGATACAGATAGGTAGGTAGGTAGATTGATAGATAGAGATAGGTAGGTAGGTAGATAGATAGATAGAGATAGGTAGGTAGGTAGATTGATAGATAGAGATAGGTAGGTAGGTAGATTGATAGAGATAGGTAGGTAGGTAGGTAGATAAATAGAGATAGGTAGGTAGGTAGATAGATAGATAGAGATAGGTAGGTAGGTAGATTGATAGATACAGATAGGAAGGTAGGTAGATTGATAGATAGAGATAGGTAGGTAGGTAGATAGATAGATACAGATAGGTAGGTTGGTAGATTGATAGATAGAGATAGGTAGGTAGGTAGATAGATAGATAGAGATAGGTAGGTAGGTAGATAGATAGATAGAGATAGGTAGGTAGGTAGATAGATAGATAGAGATAGGTAGATAGGTAGATAGATAGATACAGATAGGTGGGTAGGTAGATAGATAGATAGAGATAGGTAGGTAGGTAGATTGATAGATACAGATAGGTAAGTAGGTAGGTAGATTGATAGATACAGATAGGTAGGTAGATAGATAGATAGAGATAGGTAGGTAGGTAGATTGATAGAGATAGGTAGGTAGGTAGGTATTTAGATAGATAGAGATAGGTAGGTAGGTAGATTGATAGATACAGATAGGTAGGTAGGTAGGTAGATTGATAGATACAGATAGGTAGGTAGATAGATAGATAGAGATAGGTAGGTAGGTAGATTGATAGATACAGATAGGTAGGTAGGTAGATTGATAGATAGAGATAGGTAGGTAGGTAGATAGATAGATATAGGTAGGTAGGTAGATTGATAGATAGAGATAGGTAGGTAGGTAGGTAGATAGATAGAGATGGGTAGGTAGGTAGATATATAGATACAGATATGTAGGTAGATAGATAGAGATAGGTAGGTAGGTAGATTGATAGATACAGATAGGTAGGTAGGTAGATAGATAGATACAGATAGGTAGGTAGGTAGATTGATAGATAGAGATAGGTAGGTAGGTAGATAGATAGATAGAGATAGGTAGGTAGGTAGATCGATAGATAGAGATAGGTAGGTAGGTAGATAGATAGATAGAGATAGGTAGGTAGGTAGATAGATAGATACATATAGGTAGGTAGGTAGATAGATAGATACAGATAGGTAGGTAGGTAGATAGATAGATACAGATAGGTAGGTAGGTAGATTGATAGATAGAGATAGGTAGGTAGGTAGGTAGATAGATACAGATAGGTAGGTAGGTAGATAGATAGATACAGATAGGTAGGTAGGTAGATTGATAGATACAGATAGGTAGGTAGGTAGATAGATAGATACAGATAGGTAGGTAGGTAGATTGATAGATACAGATAGGTAGGTAGGTAGATTGATAGATAGAGATAGGTAGGTAGGTAGATAGATAGATACAGATAGGTAGGTAGGTAGATTGATAGATAGAGATAGGTAGGTAGGTAGATTGATAGATAGAGATAGGTAGGTAGGTAGGTAGATAGATACAGATAGGTAGGTAGGTAGATAGATAGATACAGATAGGTAGGTAGGTAGATTGATAGATACAGATAGGTAGGTAGGTAGATAGATAGATACAGATAGGTAGGTAGGTAGATTGATAGATACAGTTAGGTAGGTAGGTAGATTGATAGATAGAGATAGGTAGGTAGGTAGATAGATAGATACAGATAGGTAGGTAGGTAGATTGATAGATAGAGATAGGTAGGTAGGTAGATTGATAGATACAGATAGGTAGGTAGGTAGATAGATAGATAGAGATAGGTAGGTAGGTAGATCGATAGATAGAGATAGGTAGGTAGGTAGATAGATAGATAGATAGATAGAGATAGGTAGGTAGGTAGATAGATAGATACAGATAGGTAGGTAGGTAGATAGATAGATACAGATAGGTAGGTAGGTAGATAGATAGATACAGATAGGTAGGTAGGTAGATTGATAGATAGAGATAGGTAGGTAGGTAGGTAGATAGATAGATACAGATAGGTGGGTAGGTAGATAGATAGATACAGATAGGTAGGTAGGTAGATTGATAGATAGAGATAGGTAGGTAGGTAGATATATAGATACAGATATGTAGGTAGGTAGATAGATAGATACAGATAGGTAGGTAGGTTGATTGATAGATAGAGATAGGTAGATAGGTAGATAGATAGATACAGAAAGGTAGGTAGGTGGATTGATAGATAGAGATAGGTAGGTAGATAGATTGATAGATAGAGATAGGTAGATAGGTAGATAGATAGATACAGATAGGCAGGTAGGTATATATATAGATACAGATATGTAGGTAGGTAGATAGATAGATACAGATAGGTAGGTAGGTAGATTGATAGATAGAGATAGGTAGGTAGGTAGATTGATAGATAGAGATAGGTAGGTAGGTAGATTGATAGATACAGATAGGTAGGTAGATAGATTGATAGAGATAGGTAGGTAGGTAGGTAGATAGATAGATACAGATAGGTAGGTAGGTAGTTTGATAGATAGAGATAGGTAGGTAGGTAGATATATAGATACAGATATGTAGGTAGGTAGGTAGGTAGATAGATAGAGATAGGTAGGTAGGTAGATAGATAGATAGAGATAGGTAGGTAGGTAGATTGATAGATAGAGATAGGTAGATAGGTAGATAGATAGATACAGATATGTAGGTAGGTAGATTGATAGATACAGATAGGTAGGTAGGTAGATAGATAGATACAGATAGGTAGGTAGGTTGATTGATAGATAGAGATAGGTAGGTAGGTAGATTGATAGATACAGATAGGTAGGTAGGTAGGTAGGTAGATAGATAGAGATAGGTAGGTAGGTAGATTGATAGAGATAGGTAGGTAGGTAGATAGATAGATAGAGATAGGTAGGTAGGTAGATAGATAGATAGAGATAGGTAGGTAGGTAGATTGATAGATAGAGATAGGTAGATAGGTAGATAGATAGATACAGATATGTAGGTAGGTAGATTGATAGATACAGATAGGTAGGTTGGTATATAGATAGATACAGATAGGTAGGTAGGTAGATTGATAGATAGAGATAGGTAGGTAGGTAGGTAGATAGATAGAGATGGGTAGGTAGGTAGATATATAGATACAGATATGTAGGTAGATAGATAGAGATAGGTAGGTAGGTAGATAGATAGAGATAGGTAGGTAGGTAGATAGATAGATAGAGATAGGTAGGTAGGTAGATTGATAGAGATAGGTAGGTAGGTAGGTAGATAAATAGAGGTAGGTAGGTAGGTAGATAGATAGATAGAGATAGGTAGGTAGGTAGATAGATAGATACAGATAGGTAGGTAGGTAGATTGATAGATACAGATAGGTAGGTAGGTAGATTGATAGATACAGATAGGTAGGTAGATAGATAGAGATGGGTAGGTAGGTAGATATATAGATACAGATATGTAGGTAGATAGATAGAGATAGGTAGGTAGGTAGATTGATAGATACAGATAGGTAGGTAGGTAGATTGATAGATAGAGATAGGTAGGTAGGTAGATAGATAGATAGAGATAGGTAGGTAGGTAGATAGATAGATAGAGATAGGTAGGTAGGTAGATAGATAGATACAGATAGGTAGGTAGGTAGATAGATAGATAGATATACGTAGGTAGGTAGGTAGATAGATACAGATAGGTAGGTAGGTAGATAGATAGATAGAGATAGGTAGGTAGATAGATTGATAGATAGAGATAGGTAGATAGGTAGATAGATAGATACAGATAGGAAGGTAGGTAGATTGATAGATAGAGATAGGTAGGAAGGTAGATAGATAGATACAGATAGGTAGGTAGGTAGATTGATAGATAGAGATAGGTAGGTAGGTAGATAGATAGAGATAGGTAGGTAGGTAGATAGATAGATAGAGATAGGTAGGTAGGTAGATTGATTGAGATAGGTAGGTAGGTAGGTAGATAAATAGAGGTAGGTAGGTAGGTAGATAGATAGATAGAGATAGGTAGGTAGGTAGATAGATAGATACAGATAGGCAGGTAGGTAGATATATAGATACAGATATGTAGGTAGGTAGATAGATAGATACAGATAGGTAGGTAGGTAGATTGATAGATAGAGATAGGTAGGTAGGTAGATTGATAGATAGAGATAGGTAGGTAGGTAGATTGATAGATACAGATAGGTAGGTAGATAGATTGATAGAGATAGGTAGGTAGGTAGGTAGATAGATAGATACAGATAGGTAGGTAGGTAGTTTGATAGATAGAGATAGGTAGGTAGGTAGATATATAGATACAGATATGTAGGTAGGTAGGTAGGTAGATAGATAGAGATAGGTAGGTAGGTAGATAGATAGATAGAGATAGGTAGGTAGGTAGATTGATAGATAGAGATAGGTAGATAGGTAGATAGATAGATACAGATATGTAGGTAGGTAGATTGATAGATACAGATAGGTAGGTAGGTAGATAGATAGATACAGATAGGTAGGTAGGTTGATTGATAGATAGAGATAGGTAGGTAGGTAGATTGATAGATACAGATAGGTAGGTAGGTAGGTAGGTAGATAGATAGAGATAGGTAGGTAGGTAGATAGATAGAGATAGGTACGTAGGTAGATAGATAGATAGATAGAGATAGGTAGGTAGGTAGATTGATAGATAGAGATAGGTAGATAGGTAGATAGATAGATACAGATATGTAGGTAGGTAGATTGATAGATACAGATAGGTAGGTTGGTATATAGATAGATACAGATAGGTAGGTAGGTAGATTGATAGATAGAGATAGGTAGGTAGGTAGGTAGGTAGATAGATAGAGATGGGTAGGTAGGTAGATATATAGATACAGATATGTAGGTAGATAGATAGAGATAGGTAGGTAGGTAGATAGATAGAGATAGGTAGGTAGGTAGATAGATAGATAGAGATAGGTAGGTAGGTAGATTGATAGAGATAGGTAGGTAGGTAGGTAGATAAATAGAGGTAGGTAGGTAGGTAGATAGATAGATACAGATAGGTAGGTAGGTAGATTGATAGATACAGATAGGTAGGTAGGTAGATTGATAGATACAGATAGGTAGGTAGATAGATAGAGATGGGTAGGTAGGTAGATATATAGATACAGATATGTAGGTAGATAGATAGAGATAGGTAGGTAGGTAGATTGATAGATACAGATAGGTAGGTAGGTAGATTGATAGATAGAGATAGGTAGGTAGGTAGATAGATAGATAGAGATAGGTAGGTAGGTAGATAGATAGATAGAGATAGGTAGGTAGGTAGATAGATAGATACAGATAGGTAGGTAGGTAGATAGATAGATAGATATACGTAGGTAGGTAGGTAGATAGATACAGATAGGTAGGTAGGTAGATTGATAGATAGAGATAGGTAGATAGGTAGATAGATAGATACAGATAGGAAGGTAGGTAGATTGATAGATAGAGATAGGTAGGAAGGTAGATAGATAGATACAGATAGGTAGGTAGGTAGATTGATAGATAGAGATAGGTAGGTAGGTAGATAGATAGAGATAGGTAGGTAGGTAGATAGATAGATAGAGATAGGTAGGTAGGTAGATTGATTGAGATAGGTAGGTAGGTAGGTAGATAAATAGAGGTAGGTAGGTAGGTAGATAGATAGATAGAGATAGGTAGGTAGGTAGATAGATAGATACAGATAGGTAGGTAGGTAGATAGATAGATACAGATAGGTAGGTAGGTAGATAGATAGATACAGATAGGTAGGTAGGTAGATTGATAGATACAGATAGGTAGGTAGGTAGATTGATAGATACAGATAGGTAGGTAGGTAGATAGATAGAGATGGGTCGGTAGGTAGATATATAGATACAGATATGTAGGTAGATAGATAGAGATAGGTAGGTAGGTAGATTGATAGATACAGATAGGTAGGTAGGTAGATTGATAGATAGAGATAGGTAGGTAGGTAGATAGATAGATAGAGATAGGTAGGTAGGTAGATTGATAGATAGAGATAGGTAGGTAGGTAGATTGATAGAGATAGGTAGGTAGGTAGGTAGATAAATAGAGATAGGTAGGTAGGTAGATAGATAGATAGAGATAGGTAGGTAGGTAGATTGATAGATACAGATAGGAAGGTAGGTAGATTGATAGATAGAGATAGGTAGGTAGGTAGATAGATAGATACAGATAGGTAGGTTGGTAGATTGATAGATAGAGATAGGTAGGTAGGTAGATAGATAGATAGAGATAGGTAGGTAGGTAGATAGATAGATAGAGATAGGTAGGTAGGTAGATAGATAGATAGAGATAGGTAGATAGGTAGATAGATAGATACAGATAGGTGGGTAGGTAGATAGATAGATAGAGATAGGTAGGTAGGTAGATTGATAGATACAGATAGGTAAGTAGGTAGGTAGATTGATAGATACAGATAGGTAGGTAGATAGATAGATAGAGATAGGTAGGTAGGTAGATTGATAGAGATAGGTAGGTAGGTAGGTATTTAGATAGATAGAGATAGGTAGGTAGGTAGATTGATAGATACAGATAGGTAGGTAGGTAGGTAGATTGATAGATACAGATAGGTAGGTAGATAGATAGATAGAGATAGGTAGGTAGGTAGATTGATAGATACAGATAGGTAGGTAGGTAGATTGATAGATAGAGATAGGTAGGTAGGTAGATAGATAGATATAGGTAGGTAGGTAGATTGATAGATAGAGATAGGTAGGTAGGTAGGTAGATAGATAGAGATGGGTAGGTAGGTAGATATATAGATACAGATATGTAGGTAGATAGATAGAGATAGGTAGGTAGGTAGATTGATAGATACAGATAGGTAGGTAGGTAGATAGATAGATACAGATAGGTAGGTAGGTAGATTGATAGATAGAGATAGGTAGGTAGGTAGATAGATAGATAGAGATAGGTAGGTAGGTAGATCGATAGATAGAGATAGGTAGGTAGGTAGATAGATAGATAGAGATAGGTAGGTAGGTAGATAGATAGATACATATAGGTAGGTAGGTAGATAGATAGATACAGATAGGTAGGTAGGTAGATAGATAGATACAGATAGGTAGGTAGGTAGATTGATAGATAGAGATAGGTAGGTAGGTAGGTAGATAGATACAGATAGGTAGGTAGGTAGATAGATAGATACAGATAGGTAGGTAGGTAGATTGATAGATACAGATAGGTAGGTAGGTAGATAGATAGATACAGATAGGTAGGTAGGTAGATTGATAGATACAGATAGGTAGGTAGGTAGATTGATAGATAGAGATAGGTAGGTAGGTAGATAGATAGATACAGATAGGTAGGTAGGTAGATTGATAGATAGAGATAGGTAGGTAGGTAGATTGATAGATAGAGATAGGTAGGTAGGTAGGTAGATAGATACAGATAGGTAGGTAGGTAGATAGATAGATACAGATAGGTAGGTAGGTAGATTGATAGATACAGATAGGTAGGTAGGTAGATAGATAGATACAGATAGGTAGGTAGGTAGATTGATAGATACAGATAGGTAGGTAGGTAGATTGATAGATAGAGATAGGTAGGTAGGTAGATAGATAGATACAGATAGGTAGGTAGGTAGATTGATAGATAGAGATAGGTAGGTAGGTAGATTGATAGATACAGATAGGTAGGTAGGTAGATAGATAGATAGAGATAGGTAGGTAGGTAGATCGATAGATAGAGATAGGTAGGTAGGTAGATAGATAGATAGATAGAGATAGGTAGGTAGGTAGATAGATAGATACAGATAGGTAGGTAGGTAGATAGATAGATACAGATAGGTAGGTAGGTAGATAGATAGATACAGATAGGTAGGTAGGTAGATTGATAGATAGAGATAGGTAGGTAGGTAGGTAGATAGATAGATACAGATAGGTGGGTAGGTAGATAGATAGATACAGATAGGTAGGTAGGTAGATTGATAGATAGAGATAGGTAGGTAGGTAGATATATAGATACAGATATGTAGGTAGGTAGATAGATAGATACAGATAGGTAGGTAGGTTGATTGATAGATAGAGATAGGTAGATAGGTAGATAGATAGATACAGAAAGGTAGGTAGGTGGATTGATAGATAGAGATAGGTAGGTAGATAGATTGATAGATAGAGATAGGTAGATAGGTAGATAGATAGATACAGATAGGCAGGTAGGTATATATATAGATACAGATATGTAGGTAGGTAGATAGATAGATACAGATAGGTAGGTAGGTAGATTGATAGATAGAGATAGGTAGGTAGGTAGATTGATAGATAGAGATAGGTAGGTAGGTAGATTGATAGATACAGATAGGTAGGTAGATAGATTGATAGAGATAGGTAGGTAGGTAGGTAGATAGATAGATACAGATAGGTAGGTAGGTAGTTTGATAGATAGAGATAGGTAGGTAGGTAGATATATAGATACAGATATGTAGGTAGGTAGGTAGGTAGATAGATAGATAGGTAGGTAGGTAGATAGATAGATAGAGATAGGTAGGTAGGTAGATTGATAGATAGAGATAGGTAGATAGGTAGATAGATAGATACAGATATGTAGGTAGGTAGATTGATAGATACAGATAGGTAGGTAGGTAGATAGATAGATACAGATAGGTAGGTAGGTTGATTGATAGATAGAGATAGGTAGGTAGGTAGATTGATAGATACAGATAGGTAGGTAGGTAGGTAGGTAGATAGATAGAGATAGGTAGGTAGGTAGATTGATAGAGATAGGTAGGTAGGTAGATAGATAGATAGAGATAGGTAGGTAGGTAGATAGATAGATAGAGATAGGTAGGTAGGTAGATTGATAGATAGAGATAGGTAGATAGGTAGATAGATAGATACAGATATGTAGGTAGGTAGATTGATAGATACAGATAGGTAGGTTGGTATATAGATAGATACAGATAGGTAGGTAGGTAGATTGATAGATAGAGATAGGTAGGTAGGTAGGTAGATAGATAGAGATGGGTAGGTAGGTAGATATATAGATACAGATATGTAGGTAGATAGATAGAGATAGGTAGGTAGGTAGATAGATAGAGATAGGTAGGTAGGTAGATAGATAGATAGAGATAGGTAGGTAGGTAGATTGATAGAGATAGGTAGGTAGGTAGGTAGATAAATAGAGGTAGGTAGGTAGGTAGATAGATAGATAGAGATAGGTAGGTAGGTAGATAGATAGATACAGATAGGTAGGTAGGTAGATTGATAGATACAGATAGGTAGGTAGGTAGATTGATAGATACAGATAGGTAGGTAGATAGATAGAGATGGGTAGGTAGGTAGATATATAGATACAGATATGTAGGTAGATAGATAGAGATAGGTAGGTAGGTAGATTGATAGATACAGATAGGTAGGTAGGTAGATTGATAGATAGAGATAGGTAGGTAGGTAGATAGATAGATAGAGATAGGTAGGTAGGTAGATAGATAGATAGAGATAGGTAGGTAGGTAGATAGATAGATACAGATAGGTAGGTAGGTAGATAGATAGATAGATATACGTAGGTAGGTAGGTAGATAGATACAGATAGGTAGGTAGGTAGATAGATAGATAGAGATAGGTAGGTAGATAGATTGATAGATACAGATAGGTAGGTAGGTAGATAGATAGATAGAGATAGGTAGGTAGGTAGATCGATAGATAGAGATAGGTAGGTTGGTATATAGATAGATACAGATAGGTAGGTAGGTAGATTGATAGATAGAGATAGGTAGGTAGGTAGGTAGATAGATAGAGATGGGTAGGTAGGTAGATATATAGATACAGATATGTAGGTAGATAGATAGAGATAGGTAGGTAGGTAGATAGATAGAGATAGGTAGGTAGGTAGATAGATAGATAGAGATAGGTAGGTAGGTAGATTGATAGAGATAGGTAGGTAGGTAGGTAGATAAATAGAGGTAGGTAGGTAGGTAGATAGATAGATAGAGATAGGTAGGTAGGTAGATAGATAGATACAGATAGGTAGGTAGGTAGATTGATAGATACAGATAGGTAGGTAGGTAGATTGATAGATACAGATAGGTAGGTAGATAGATAGAGATGGGTAGGTAGGTAGATATATAGATACAGATATGTAGGTAGATAGATAGAGATAGGTAGGTAGGTAGGTAGATAGATACAGATAGGTAGGTAGGTAGATAGATAGATACAGATAGGTAGGTAGGTAGATTGATAGATACAGATAGGTAGGTAGGTAGATAGATAGATACAGATAGGTAGGTAGGTAGATTGATAGATACAGATAGGTAGGTAGGTAGATTGATAGATAGAGATAGGTAGGTAGGTAGATAGATAGATACAGATAGGTAGGTAGGTAGATTGATAGATAGAGATAGGTAGGTAGGTAGATTGATAGATACAGATAGGTAGGTAGGTAGATATATAGATACAGATATGTAGGTAGGTAGGTAGGTAGATAGATAGATAGGTAGGTAGGTAGATAGATAGATAGAGATACGTAGGTAGGTAGATTGATAGATAGAGATAGGTAGATAGGTAGATAGATAGATACAGATATGTAGGTAGGTAGATTGATAGATACAGATAGGTAGGTAGGTAGATAGATAGATACAGATAGGTAGGTAGGTTGATTGATAGATAGAGATAGGTAGGTAGGTAGATTGATAGATACAGATAGGTAGGTAGGTAGGTAGGTAGATAGATAGAGATAGGTAGGTAGGTAGATTGATAGAGATAGGTAGGTAGGTAGATAGATAGATAGAGATAGGTAGGTAGGTAGATAGATAGATAGAGATAGGTAGGTAGGTAGATTGATAGATAGAGATAGGTAGATAGGTAGATAGATAGATACAGATATGTAGGTAGGTAGATTGATAGATACAGATAGGTAGGTTGGTATATAGATAGATACAGATAGGTAGGTAGGTAGATTGATAGATAGAGATAGGTAGGTAGGTAGGTAGATAGATAGAGATGGGTAGGTAGGTAGATATATAGATACAGATATGTAGGTAGATAGATAGAGATAGGTAGGTAGGTAGATAGATAGAGATAGGTAGGTAGGTAGATAGATAGATAGAGATAGGTAGGTAGGTAGATTGATAGAGATAGGTAGGTAGGTAGGTAGATAAATAGAGGTAGGTAGGTAGGTAGATAGATAGATAGAGATAGGTAGGTAGGTAGATAGATAGATACAGATAGGTAGGTAGGTAGATTGATAGATACAGATAGGTAGGTAGGTAGATTGATAGATACAGATAGGTAGGTAGATAGATAGAGATGGGTAGGTAGGTAGATATATAGATACAGATATGTAGGTAGATAGATAGAGATAGGTAGGTAGGTAGATTGATAGATACAGATAGGTAGGTAGGTAGATTGATAGATAGAGATAGGTAGGTAGGTAGATAGATAGATAGAGATAGGTAGGTAGGTAGATAGATAGATAGAGATAGGTAGGTAGGTAGATAGATAGATACAGATAGGTAGGTAGGTAGATAGATAGATAGATATACGTAGGTAGGTAGGTAGATAGATACAGATAGGTAGGTAGGTAGATAGATAGATAGAGATAGGTAGGTAGATAGATTGATAGATACAGATAGGTAGGTAGGTAGATAGATAGATAGAGATAGGTAGGTAGGTAGATCGATAGATAGAGATAGGTAGGTTGGTATATAGATAGATACAGATAGGTAGGTAGGTAGATTGATAGATAGAGATAGGTAGGTAGGTAGGTAGATAGATAGAGATGGGTAGGTAGGTAGATATATAGATACAGATATGTAGGTAGATAGATAGAGATAGGTAGGTAGGTAGATAGATAGAGATAGGTAGGTAGGTAGATAGATAGATAGAGATAGGTAGGTAGGTAGATTGATAGAGATAGGTAGGTAGGTAGGTAGATAAATAGAGGTAGGTAGGTAGGTAGATAGATAGATAGAGATAGGTAGGTAGGTAGATAGATAGATACAGATAGGTAGGTAGGTAGATTGATAGATACAGATAGGTAGGTAGGTAGATTGATAGATACAGATAGGTAGGTAGATAGATAGAGATGGGTAGGTAGGTAGATATATAGATACAGATATGTAGGTAGATAGATAGAGATAGGTAGGTAGGTAGGTAGATAGATACAGATAGGTAGGTAGGTAGATAGATAGATACAGATAGGTAGGTAGGTAGATTGATAGATACAGATAGGTAGGTAGGTAGATAGATAGATACAGATAGGTAGGTAGGTAGATTGATAGATACAGATAGGTAGGTAGGTAGATTGATAGATAGAGATAGGTAGGTAGGTAGATAGATAGATACAGATAGGTAGGTAGGTAGATTGATAGATAGAGATAGGTAGGTAGGTAGATTGATAGATACAGATAGGTAGGTAGGTAGATAGATAGATAGAGATAGGTAGGTAGGTAGATCGATAGATAGAGATAGGTAGGTAGGTAGATAGATAGATAGATAGAGATAGGTAGGTAGGTAGATAGATAGATACAGATAGGTAGGTAGGTAGATAGATAGATACAGATAGGTAGGTAGGTAGATAGATAGATACAGATAGGTAGGTAGGTAGATTGATAGATAGAGATAGGTAGGTAGGTAGGTAGATAGATAGATACAGATAGGTGGGTAGGTAGATAGATAGATACAGATAGGTAGGTAGGTAGATTGATAGATAGAGATAGGTAGGTAGGTAGATATATAGATACAGATATGTAGGTAGGTAGATAGATAGATACAGATAGGTAGGTAGGTTGATTGATAGATATAGGTAGATAGGTAGATAGATAGATACAGAAAGGTAGGTAGGTGGATTGATAGATAGAGATAGGTAGGTAGATAGATTGATAGATAGAGATAGGTAGATAGGTAGATAGATAGATACAGATAGGCAGGTAGGTAGATATATAGATACAGATATGTAGGTAGGTAGATAGATAGATACAGATAGGTAGGTAGGTAGATTGATAGATAGAGATAGGTAGGTAGGTAGATTGATAGATAGAGATAGGTAGGTAGGTAGATTGATAGATACAGATAGGTAGGTAGATAGATTGATAGAGATAGGTAGGTAGGTAGGTAGATAGATAGATACAGATAGGTAGGTAGGTAGTTTGATAGATAGAGATAGGTAGGTAGGTAGATATATAGATACAGATATGTAGGTAGGTAGGTAGGTAGATAGATAGAGATAGGTAGGTAGGTAGATAGATAGATAGAGATAGGTAGGTAGGTAGATTGATAGATAGAGATAGGTAGATAGGTAGATAGATAGATACAGATATGTAGGTAGGTAGATTGATAGATACAGATAGGTAGGTAGGTAGATAGATAGATACAGATAGGTAGGTAGGTTGATTGATAGATAGAGATAGGTAGGTAGGTAGATTGATAGATACAGATAGGTAGGTAGGTAGGTAGGTAGATAGATAGAGATAGGTAGGTAGGTAGATTGATAGAGATAGGTAGGTAGGTAGATAGATAGATAGAGATAGGTAGGTAGGTAGATAGATAGATAGAGATAGGTAGGTAGGTAGATTGATAGATAGAGATAGGTAGGTAGGTAGGTAGATAGATAGAGATAGGTAGGTAGGTAGATAGATAGATAGAGATAGGTAGGTAGGTAGATTGATAGATAGAGATAGGTAGATAGGTAGATAGATAGATACAGATATGTAGGTAGGTAGATTGATAGATACAGATAGGTAGGTTGGTATATAGATAGATACAGATAGGTAGGTAGGTAGATTGATAGATAGAGATAGGTAGGTAGGTAGATTGATAGATACAGATAGGAAGGTAGGTAGATTGATAGATAGAGATAGGTAGGTAGATAGATAGATAGATAGATAGAGATAGGTAGGTAGGTAGATTGATAGAGATAGGTAGGTAGGTAGGTAGATAGATAGAGATAGGTAGGTAGGTAGATTGATAGATACAGATAGGTAGGTAGGTAGATTGATAGATAGAGATAGGTAGGTAGGTAGATAGATAGATAGAGATAGGTAGGTAGGTAGGTAGATTGATAGATACAGATAGGTAGGTAGGTAGATTGATAGATAGAGATAGGTAGGTAGGTAGATAGATAGATAGAGATAGGTAGGTAGGTACATTGATAGATAGAGATAGGTAGTTAGGTAGATATATAGATACAGATATGTAGGTAGATAGATAGAGATAGGTAGGTAGGTAGATTGATAGATACAGATAGGTAGGTATGTAGATTGTTAGATACAGATAGGTAGGTAGGTAGATTGATAGATAGAGATAGGTAGGTAGGTAGATAGATAGATAGAGATAGGTAGGTAGGTAGATTGATAGATACAGATAGGTAGGTAGGTAGATAGATAGATAGAGATAGGTAGGTAGGTAGATAGATAGATAGAGATAGGTAGGTAGGTAGATAGATAGATAGAGATAGGTAGGTAGGTAGATAGATAGATACAGATAGGTAGGTAGGTAGATAGATAGATACAGATAGGTAGGTAGGTAGATTGATAGATAGAGATAGGTAGGTAGGTAGGTAGATAGATACAGATAGGTAGGTAGGTAGGTAGATAGATAGATACAGATAGGTAGGTAGGTAGATTGATAGATACAGATAGGTAGGTAGGTAGATAGATAGATACAGATAGGTAGGTAGGTAGATTGATAGATAGAGATAGGTAGGTAGGTAGATTGATAGATACAGATAGGTAGGTAGGTAGATAGATAGATAGATATACGTAGGTAGGTAGGTAGATAGATACAGATAGGTAGGTAGATAGGTAAATACAGATAGGTGGGTAGGTAGATAGATAGATACAGATAGGTAGGTAGGTAGATTGATAGATAGAGATAGGTAGGTAGGTAGATATATAGATACAGATATGTAGGTAGGTAGATAGATAGATACAGATAGGTAGGTAGGTAGATAGATAGATACAGATAGGTAGGTAGGTAGATAGATAGATACAGATAGGTAGGTAGGTAGATTGATAGATACAGATAGGTAGGTAGGTAGATTGATAGATACAGATAGGTAGGTAGGTAGATAGATAGAGATGGGTAGGTAGGTAGATATATAGATACAGATATGTAGGTAGATAGATAGAGATAGGTAGGTAGGTAGATTGATAGATACAGATAGGTAGGTAGGTAGATTGATAGATAGAGATAGGTAGGTAGGTAGATAGATAAATAGAGATAGGTAGGTAGGTAGATTGATAGATAGAGATAGGTAGGTAGGTAGATTGATAGATACAGATAGGAAGGTAGGTAGATTGATAGATAGAGATAGGTAGGTAAGTAGATAGTTAGATACAGATAGGTAGGTAGGTAGATAGTTAGATAGAGGTAGGTAGGTAGGTAGATAGATAGAGATAGGTAGATAGGTAGATAGATAGATACAGATAGGTGGGTAGGTAGATAGATAGATAGAGATAGGTGGGTAGGTAGATAGATAGATACAGATAGGTAGGTAGGTAGATTGATAGAGATAGGTAGGTAGGTAGGTAGGTAGATAGATAGAGATAGGTAGGTAGGTAGATTGATAGATACAGATAGGTAGGTAGGTAGGTAGATAGATACAGATAGGTAGGTAGGTAGATAGATAGATACAGATAGGTAGGTAGGTAGATTGATAGATACAGATAGGTAGGTAGGTAGATAGATAGATACAGATAGGTAGGTAGGTAGATTGATAGATAGAGATAGGTAGGTAGGTAGATTGATAGATACAGATAGGTAGGTAGGTAGATAGATAGATAGATATACGTAGGTAGGTAGGTAGATAGATACAGATAGGTAGGTAGATAGATAAATACAGATAGGTGGGTAGGTAGATAGATAGATACAGATAGGTAGGTAGGTAGATTGATAGATAGAGATAGGTAGGTAGGTAGATAGATAGATACAGATAGGTAGGTAGGTAGATAGATAGATACAGATAGGTAGGTAGGTAGATAGATAGATACAGATAGGTAGGTAGGTAGATTGATAGATACAGATAGGTAGGTAGGTAGATTGATAGATACAGATAGGTAGGTAGGTAGATAGATAGAGATGGGTAGGTAGGTAGATATATAGATACAGATATGTAGGTAGATAGATAGAGATAGGTAGGTAGGTAGATTGATAGATACAGATAGGTAGGTAGGTAGATTGATAGATAGAGATAGGTAGGTAGGTAGATAGATAGATAGAGATAGGTAGGTAGGTAGATAGATAGATAGAGATAGGTAGGTAGGTAGATTGATAGAGATAGGTAGGTAGGTAGGTAGGTAGATAAATAGAGATAGGTAGGTAGGTAGATAGATAGATAGAGATAGGTAGGTAGGTAGATTGATAGATACAGATAGGAAGGTAGGTAGATTGATAGATAGAGATAGGTAGGTAAGTAGATAGTTAGATACAGATAGGTAGGTAGGTAGATAGATAGATAGAGGTAGGTAGGTAGGTAGATAGATAGAGATAGGTAGATAGGTAGATAGATAGATACAGATAGGTGGGTAGGTAGATAGATAGATAGAGATAGGTGGGTAGGTAGATAGATAGATACAGATAGGTAGGTAGGTAGATTGATAGAGATAGGTAGGTAGGTAGGTAGGTAGATAGATAGAGATAGGTAGGTAGGTAGATTGATAGATACAGATAGGTAGGTAGGTAGATTGATAGATACAGATAGGTAGGTAGATAGATAGATAGAGATAGGTAGGTAGGTAGATTGATAGATACAGATAGGTAGGTAGGTAGATTGATAGATAGAGATAGGTAGGTAGGTAGATAGATAGATAGAGATAGGTAGGTAGGTAGATTGATAGATAGAGATAGGTAGGTAGGTAGATATATAGATACAGATATGTAGGTAGATAGATAGAGATAGGTAGGTAGGTAGATTGATAGATACAGATAGGTAGGTAGGTAGATAGATAGATACAGATAGGTAGGTAGGTAGATAGATAGATAGAGATAGGTAGGTAGGTAGATAGATAGATAGAGATAGGTAGGTAGGTAGATCGATAGATAGAGATAGGTAGGTAGGTAGATAGAGATAGGTAGGTAGGTAGATAGATAGATACAGATAGGTAGGTAGGTAGATAGATAGATACAGATAGGTAGGTAGGTAGATTGATAGATAGAGATAGGTAGGTAGGTAGATAGATAGATAGAGATAGGTAGGTAGGTAGATAGATAGATACAGATAGCTAGGTAGGTAGATAGATAGATACAGATAGGTAGGTAGGTAGATTGAAAGATAGAGATAGGTAGGTAGGTAGGTAGATAGATACAGATAGGTAGGTAGGTAGATAGATAGATACAGATAGGTAGGTAGGTAGATTGATAGATACAGATAGGTAGGTAGGTAGATAGATAGATACAGGTAGGTAGGTAGGTAGATTGATAGATAGAGATAGGTAGGTAGGTAGATTGATAGATACAGATAGGTAGGTAGGTAGATAGATAGATAGATATACGTAGGTAGGTAGGTAGATAGATACAGATAGGTAGGTAGATAGATAAATACAGATAGGTGGGTAGGTAGATAGATAGATACAGATAGGTAGGTAGGTAGATTGATAGATAGAGATAGGTAGGTAGGTAGATATATAGATACAGATATGTAGGTAGGTAGATAGATAGATACAGATAGGTAGGTAGGTAGATAGATAGATACAGATAGGTAGGTAGGTAGATAGATAGATACAGATAGGTAGGTAGGTAGATTGATAGATACAGATAGGTAGGTAGGTAGATTGATAGATACAGATAGGTAGGTAGGTAGATAGATAGAGATGGGTAGGTAGGTAGATATATAGATACAGATATGTAGGTAGATAGATAGAGATAGGTAGGTAGGTAGATTGATAGATACAGATAGGTAGGTAGGTAGATTGATAGATAGAGATAGGTAGGTAGGTAGATAGATAAATAGAGATAGGTAGGTAGGTAGATTGATAGATAGAGATAGGTAGGTAGGTAGATTGATAGAGATAGGTAGGTAGGTAGGTAGGTAGATAAATAGAGATAGGTAGGTAGGTAGATAGATAGATAGAGATAGGTAGGTAGGTAGATTGATAGATACAGATAGGAAGGTAGGTAGATTGATAGATAGAGATAGGTAGGTAAGTAGATAGTTAGATAGAGATAGGTAGGTAGGTAGATAGATAGATAGAGGTAGGTAGGTAGGTAGATAGATAGAGATAGGTAGATAGGTAGATAGATAGATACAGATAGGTGGGTAGGTAGATAGATAGATAGAGATAGGTGGGTAGGTAGATAGATAGATACAGATAGGTAGGTAGGTAGATTGATAGAGATAGGTAGGTAGGTAGGTAGGTAGATAGATAGAGATAGGTAGGTAGGTAGATTGATAGATACAGATAGGTAGGTAGGTAGGTAGATAGATACAGATAGGTAGGTAGGTAGATAGATAGATACAGATAGGTAGGTAGGTAGATTGATAGATACAGATAGGTAGGTAGGTAGATAGATAGATACAGATAGGTAGGTAGGTAGATTGATAGATAGAGATAGGTAGGTAGGTAGATTGATAGATACAGATAGGTAGGTAGGTAGATAGATAGATAGATATACGTAGGTAGGTAGGTAGATAGATACAGATAGGTAGGTAGATAGATAAATACAGATAGGTGGGTAGGTAGATAGATAGATACAGATAGGTAGGTAGGTAGATTGATAGATAGAGATAGGTAGGTAGGTAGATAGATAGATACAGATAGGTAGGTAGGTAGATAGATAGATACAGATAGGTAGGTAGGTAGATAGATAGATACAGATAGGTAGGTAGGTAGATTGATAGATACAGATAGGTAGGTAGGTAGATTGATAGATACAGATAGGTAGGTAGGTAGATAGATAGAGATGGGTAGGTAGGTAGATATATAGATACAGATATGTAGGTAGATAGATAGAGATAGGTAGGTAGGTAGATTGATAGATACAGATAGGTAGGTAGGTAGATTGATAGATAGAGATAGGTAGGTAGGTAGATTGATAGAGATAGGTAGGTAGGTAGGTAGGTAGATAGATAGAGATAGGTAGGTAGGTAGATTGATAGATACAGATAGGTAGGTAGGTAGGTAGGTAGATAGATACATATAGGTAGGTAGGTAGATAGATAGATACAGATAGGTAGGTAGGTAGATTGATAGATACAGATAGGTAGGTAGGTAGATAGATAGATACAGATAGGTAGGTAGGTAGATTGATAGATAGAGATAGGTAGGTAGGTAGATTGATAGATACAGATAGGTAGGTAGGTAGATAGATAGATAGATATACGTAGGTAGGTAGGTAGATAGATACAGATAGGTAGGTAGATAGATAAATACAGATAGGTGGGTAGGTAGATAGATAGATACAGATAGGTAGGTAGGTAGATTGATAGATAGAGATAGGTAGGTAGGTAGATAGATAGATACAGATAGGTAGGTAGGTAGATAGATAGATACAGATAGGTAGGTAGGTAGATAGATAGATACAGATAGGTAGGTAGGTAGATTGATAGATACAGATAGGTAGGTAGGTATATTGATAGATACAGATAGGTAGGTAGGTAGATAGATAGAGATGGGTAGGTAGGTAGATATATAGATACAGATATGTAGGTAGATAGATAGAGATAGGTAGGTAGGTAGATTGATAGATACAGATAGGTAGGTAGGTAGATTGATAGATAGAGATAGGTAGGTAGGTAGATAGATAGATAGAGATAGGTAGGTAGGTAGATAGATAGATAGAGATAGGTAGGTAGGTAGATTGATAGAGATAGGTAGGTAGGTAGGTAGATAAATAGAGATAGGTAGGTAGGTAGATAGATAGATAGAGATAGGTAGGTAGGTAGATTGATAGATACAGATAGGAAGGTAGGTAGATTGATAGATAGAGATAGGTAGGTAAGTAGATAGTTAGATACAGATAGGTAGGTAGGCAGATAGATAGATAGAGGTAGGTAGGTAGGTAGATAGATAGAGATAGGTAGATAGGTAGATAGATAGATACAGATAGGTGGGTAGGTAGATAGATAGATAGAGATAGGTGGGTAGGTAGATAGATAGATACAGATAGGTAGGTAGGTAGATTGATAGATAGAGATAGGTAGGTAGGTAGATAGATAGATACAGATAGGTGGGTAGGTAGATAGATAGATAGAGATAGGTGGGTAGGTAGATAGATAGATACAGATAGGTAGGTAGGTAGATTGATAGAGATAGGTAGGTAGGTAGGTAGGTAGATAGATAGAGATAGGTAGGTAGGTAGATTGATAGATACAGATAGGTAGGTAGGTAGGTAGATAGATACAGATAGGTAGGTAGGTAGATAGATAGATACAGATAGGTAGGTAGGTAGATTGATAGATACAGATAGGTAGGTAGGTAGATAGATAGATACAGATAGGTAGGTAGGTAGATTGATAGATAGAGATAGGTAGGTAGGTAGATTGATAGATACAGATAGGTAGGTAGGTAGATAGATAGATAGATATACGTAGGTAGGTAGGTAGATAGATACAGATAGGTAGGTAGATAGATAAATACAGATAGGTGGGTAGGTAGATAGATAGATACAGATAGGTAGGTAGGTAGATTGATAGATAGAGATAGGTAGGTAGGTAGATAGATAGATACAGATAGGTAGGTAGGTAGATAGATAGATACAGATAGGTGGGTAGGTAGATAGATAGATAGAGATAGGTGGGTAGGTAGATAGATAGATACAGATAGGTAGGTAGGTAGATTGATAGAGATAGGTAGGTAGGTAGGTAGGTAGATAGATAGAGATAGGTAGGTAGGTAGATTGATAGATACAGATAGGTAGGTAGGTAGGTAGATAGATACAGATAGGTAGGTAGGTAGATAGATAGATACAGATAGGTAGGTAGGTAGATTGATAGATACAGATAGGTAGGTAGGTAGATAGATAGATACAGATAGGTAGGTAGGTAGATTGATAGATAGAGATAGGTAGGTAGGTAGATTGATAGATACAGATAGGTAGGTAGGTAGATAGATAGATAGATATACGTAGGTAGGTAGGTAGATAGATACAGATAGGTAGGTAGATAGATAAATACAGATAGGTGGGTAGGTAGATAGAGAGATACAGATAGGTAGGTAGGTAGATTGATAGATAGAGATAGGTAGGTAGGTAGATAGATAGATACAGATAGGTAGGTAGGTAGATAGATAGATACAGATAGGTAGGTAGGTAGATAGATAGATACAGATAGGTAGGTAGGTAGATTGATAGATACAGATAGGTAGGTAGGTAGATTGATAGATACAGATAGGTAGGTAGGTAGATAGATAGAGATGGGTAGGTAGGTAGATATATAGATACAGATATGTAGGTAGATAGATAGAGATAGGTAGGTAGGTAGATTGATAGATACAGATAGGTAGGTAGGTAGATTGATAGATAGAGATAGGTAGGTAGGTAGATTGATAGAGATAGGTAGGTAGGTAGGTAGATAGATAGAGATAGGTAGGTAGGTAGATTGATAGATACAGATAGGTAGGTAGGTAGGTAGATAGATACATATAGGTAGGTAGGTAGATAGATAGATACAGATAGGTAGGTAGGTAGATTGATAGATACAGATAGGTAGGTAGGTAGATAGATAGATACAGATAGGTAGGTAGGTAGATTGATAGATACAGATAGGTAGGTAGGTAGATTGATAGATAGAGATAGGTAGGTAGGTAGATAGATAGATAGATAGATATACGTAGGTAGGTAGGTAGATAGATACAGATAGGTAGGTAGATAGATAAATACAGATAGGTGGGTAGGTAGATAGATAGATAGAGATAGGTAGGTAGGTAGATCGATAGGTAGAGATAGGTAGGTAGGTAGATAGATAGATAGATAGAGATAGGTAGGTAGGTAGATAGATAGATACAGATAGGTAGGTAGGTAGATAGATAGATACAGATAGGTAGGTAGGTAGATAGATAGATACAGAGAGGTAGGTAGGTAGATTGATAGATAGAGATAGGTAGGTAGGTAGGTAGATAGATACAGATAGGTAGGTAGGTAGATAGATAGATACAGATAGGTAGGTAGATAGATAAATACAGATAGGTGGGTAGGTAGATAGATAGATACAGATAGGTAGGTAGGTAGATTGATAGATAGAGATAGGTAGGTAGGTAGATTGATAGATAGAGATAGGTAGGTAGGTAGATAGATAGATAGAGATAGGTAGGTAGGTAGGTAGATAGATACAGATAGGTAGGTAGGTAGATAGATAGATACAGATAGGTAGGTAGATAGATAAATACAGATAGGTGGGTAGGTAGATAGATAGATACAGATAGGTAGGTAGGTAGATTGATAGATACAGATAGGTAGGTAGGTAGATAGATAGATACAGATAGGTAGGTAGATAGATAAATACAGATAGGTGGGTAGGTAGATAGATAGATACAGATAGGTAGGTAGGTAGATTGATAGATACAGATAGGTAGGTAGGTAGATTGATAGATAGAGATAGGTAGGTAGGTAAATAGATAGATAGAGATAGGTAGGTAGGTAGATAGATAGATAGAGATAGGTAGGTAGGTAGATTGATAGAGATAGGTAGGTAGGTAGGTAGGTAGATAAATAGAGATAGGTAGGTAGGTAGATAGATAGATAGAGATAGGTAGGTAGGTAGATTGATAGATACAGATAGGAAGGTAGGTAGATTGATAGATAGAGATAGGTAGGTAAGTAGATAGTTAGATACAGATAGGTAGGTAGGTAGATAGATAGATAGAGGTAGGTAGGTAGATAGATAGATAGAGATAGGTAGGTAGGTAGATCGATAGATAGAGATAGGTAGGTAGGTAGATAGATAGATACAGATAGGTAGGTAGGTAGATAGATAGATACAGATAGGTAGGTAGGTAGATAGATAGATACAGAGAGGTAGGTAGGTAGATTGATAGATAGAGATAGGTAGGTAGGTAGGTAGGTAGATAGATACAGATAGGTAGGTAGGTAGATAGATAGATACAGATAGGTAGGTAGATAGATAAATACAGATAGGTGGGTAGGTAGATAGATAGATACAGATAGGTAGGTAGGTAGATTGATAGATAGAGATAGGTAGGTAGGTAGATATATAGATACAGATATGTAGGTAGGTAGATAGATAGATACAGATAGGTAGGTAGGTTGATTGATAGATAGAGATAGGTAGATAGGTAGATAGATAGATACAGAAAGGTAGGTAGGTGGATTGATAGATAGAGATAGGTAGGTAGATAGATTGATAGATAGAGATAGGTAGATAGGTAGATAGATAGATACAGATAGGTAGGTAGGTAGATATATAGATACAGATATGTAGGTAGGTAGATAGATAGATACAGATAGGTAGGTAGGTAGATTGATAGATAGAGATAGGTAGGTAGGTAGGTAGATAGATAGAGATAGGTAGGTAGGTAGGTAGATAGATACAGATAGGTAGGTAGATAGATTGATAGAGATAGGTAGGTAGGTAGGTAGATAGATAGATACACATAGGTAGGTAGGTAGTTTGATAGATAGAGATAGGTAGGTAGGTAGATATATAGATACAGATATGTAGGTAGGTAGGTAGATAGAGATAGGTAGGTAGGTAGATAGATAGATAGAGATAGATAGGTAGGTAGGTAGATTGATAGATAGAGATAGGTAGATAGGTAGATAGATAGATACAGATATGTAGGTAGGTAGATTGATAGATACAGATAGGTAGGTAGGTAGATAGATACAGATAGGTAGGTAGGTTGATTGATAGATAGAGATAGGTAGGTAGGTAGATTGATAGATACAGATAGGTAGGTAGGTAGGTAGGTAGATAGATAGAGATAGGTAGGTAGGTAGATTGATAGAGATAGGTAGGTAGGTAGATAGATAGATAGAGATAGGTAGGTAGGTAGATAGATAGATAGAGATAGGTAGATAGATAGATACAGATAGGTAGGTAGGTAGATATATAGATACAGATATGTAGGTAGGTAGATAGATAGATACAGATAGGTAGGTAGGTAGATTGATAGATAGAGATAGGTAGGTAGGTAGGTAGATAGATAGAGATAGGTAGGTAGGTAGGTAGATAGATACAGATAGGTAGGTAGATAGATTGATAGAGATAGGTAGGTAGGTAGGTAGATAGATAGATACAGATAGGTAGGTAGGTAGTTTGATAGATAGAGATAGGTAGGTAGGTAGATATATAGATACAGATATCTAGGTAGGTAGGTAGGTAGATAGATAGAGATAGGTAGGTAGGTAGATAGATAGATAGAGATAGGTAGCTAGGTAGATTGATAGATACGGATAGGTAGGTAGGTAGATTGATAGGTAGGTAGGTAGATAGATAGATCGAGATAGGTAGGTAGGTAGATTGATAGATAGAGATAGGTAGATAGGTAGATAGATAGATACAGATATGTAGGTAGGTAGATTGATAGATACAGATAGGTAGGTAGGTAGATAGATAGATACAGATAGGTAGGTAGGTTGATTGATAGATAGAGATAGGTAGGTAGGTAGATTGATAGATACAGATAGGTAGGTAGGTAGGTAGATAGATAGAGATAGGTAGGTAGGTAGATTGATAGAGATAGGTAGGTAGGTAGATAGATAGATAGAGATAGGTAGGTAGGTAGGTAGATTGATAGATAGAGATAGGTAGGTAGGTAGGTAGATAGATAGAGATAGGTAGGTAGGTAGATAGATAGATAGAGATAGGTAGGTAGGTAGATTGATAGATAGAGATAGGTAGATAGGTAGATAGATAGATACAGATATGTAGGTAGGTAGATTGATAGATACAGATAGGTAGGTTGGTAGATAGATAGATACAGATAGGTAGGTAGGTAGATAGATAGATAGATAGAGATAGGTAGGTAGGTAGATTGATAGAGATAGGTAGGTAGGTAGGTAGATAGATAGAGATAGGTAGGTAGGTAGATTGATAGATACAGATAGGTAGGTAGGTAGATTGATAGATAGAGATAGGTAGGTAGGTAGATAGATAGATAGAGAGAGGTAGGTAGGTAGGTAGATTGATAGATACAGATAGGTAGGTAGCTAGATTGATAGATACAGATAGGTAGGTAGGTAGATTGATAGATAGAGATAGGTAGGTAGGTAGATATATAGATACAGATATGTAGGTAGGTAGATAGATAGATACAGATAGGTAGGTAGGTAGATTGATAGATAGAGATAGGTAGGTAGGTAGGTAGATAGATAGAGATAGGTAGGTAGGTAGGTAGATAGATACAGATAGGTAGGTAGATAGATTGATAGAGATAGGTAGGTAGGTAGGTAGATAGATAGATACAGATAGGTAGGTAGGTAGTTTGATAGATAGAGATAGGTAGGTAGGTAGATATATAGATACAGATATGTAGGTAGGTAGGTAGATAGAGATAGGTAGGTAGGTAGATAGATAGATAGAGATAGGTAGGTAGGTAGATTGATAGATAGAGATAGGTAGATAGGTAGATAGATAGATACAGATATGTAGGTAGGTAAATTGATAGATACAGATAGGTAGGTAGGTAGATAGATACAGATAGGTAGGTAGGTTGATTGATAGATAGAGATAGGTAGGTAGGTAGATTGATAGATACAGATAGGTAGGTAGGTAGGTAGGTAGATAGATAGAGATAGGTAGGTAGGTAGATTGATAGAGATAGGTAGGTAGGTAGATAGATAGATAGAGATAGGTAGGTAGGTAGATAGATAGATAGAGATAGGTAGATAGATAGATACAGATAGGTAGGTAGGTAGATATATAGATACAGATATGTAGGTAGGTAGATAGATAGATACAGATAGGTAGGTAGGTAGATTGATAGATAGAGATAGGTAGGTAGGTAGGTAGATAGATAGAGATAGGTAGGTAGGTAGGTAGATAGATACAGATAGGTAGGTAGATAGATTGATAGAGATAGGTAGGTAGGTAGGTAGATAGATAGATACAGATAGGTAGGTAGGTAGTTTGATAGATAGAGATAGGTAGGTAGGTAGATATATAGATACAGATATCTAGGTAGGTAGGTAGGTAGATAGATAGAGATAGGTAGGTAGGTAGATAGATAGATAGAGATAGGTAGCTAGGTAGATTGATAGATACGGATAGGTAGGTAGGTAGATTGATAGGTAGGTAGGTAGATAGATAGATCGAGATAGGTAGGTAGGTAGATTGATAGATAGAGATAGGTAGATAGGTAGATAGATAGATACAGATATGTAGGTAGGTAGATTGATAGATACAGATAGGTAGGTAGGTAGATAGATAGATACAGATAGGTAGGTAGGTTGATTGATAGATAGAGATAGGTAGGTAGGTAGATTGATAGATACAGATAGGTAGGTAGGTAGGTAGATAGATAGAGATAGGTAGGTAGGTAGATTGATAGAGATAGGTAGGTAGGTAGATAGATAGATAGAGATAGGTAGGTAGGTAGGTAGATTGATAGATAGAGATAGGTAGGTAGGTAGGTAGATAGATAGAGATAGGTAGGTAGGTAGATAGATAGATAGAGATAGGTAGGTAGGTAGATTGATAGATAGAGATAGGTAGATAGGTAGATAGATAGATACAGATATGTAGGTAGGTAGATTGATAGATACAGATAGGTAGGTTGGTAGATAGATAGATACAGATAGGTAGGTAGGTAGATAGATAGATAGAGATAGGTAGGTAGGTAGATTGATAGAGATAGGTAGGTAGGTAGGTAGATAGATAGAGATAGGTAGGTAGGTAGATTGATAGATACAGATAGGTAGGTAGGTAGATTGATAGATAGAGATAGGTAGGTAGGTAGATAGATAGATAGAGAGAGGTAGGTAGGTAGGTAGGTAGATTGTTAGATACAGATAGGTAGGTAGCTAGATTGATAGATACAGATAGGTAGGTAGGTAGATAGATAGATAGAGATAGGTAGGTAGGTAGATTGATAGATAGAGATAGGTAGGTAGGTAGGTAGGTAGATAGAGATAGGTAGCTAGGTAGATTGATAGATACGGATAGGTAGGTAGGTAGATTGATAGGTAGGTAGGTAGATAGATAGATCGAGATAGGTAGGTAGGTAGATAGATAGATAGAGATAGGTAGGTAGGTAGATTGATAGATACAGATAGGTAGGTAGGTAGATTGATAGATAGAGATAGGTAGGTAGGTAGATAGATAGATAGAGATAGGTAGGTAGGTAGATTGATAGATAGAGATAGGTAGGTAGGTAGATATATAGATACAGATATGTAGGTAGATAGATAGAGATAGGTAGGTAGGTAGATTGATAGATACAGATAGGTAGGTAGGTAGATTGATAGATAGAGATAGGTAGGTAGGTAGATAGATAGATAGAGATAGGTAGGTAGGTAGATTGATAGATACAGATAGGTAGGTATGTAGATTGATAGATAGAGATAGGTAGGTAGGTAGATAGATAGATAGATAGAGATAGGTAGGTAGGTAGATAGATAGATAGAGATAGGTAGGTAGGTAGATAGATAGATACAGATAGGTAGGTAGGTAGGTAGATAGATACAGATATGTAGGTAGGTAGATAGATAGATAGAGATAGGTAGGTAGGTAGATTGATAGATAGAGATAGGTAGGTAGGTAGGTAGGTAGATAGAGATAGGTAGGTAGGTAGATTGATAGAGATAGGTAGGTAGGTAGATAGATAGATAGAGATAGGTAGGTAGGTAAATAGATAGATACAGTTAGGTAGGTAGGTAGATAGATAGATACAGATAGGTAGGTAGGTAGATAGATAGATAGAAAGAGATAGGTAGGTAGGTAGGTAGGTAGATAGATACAGATATGTATGTAGGTAGATAGAGATAGAGATAGAGATAGGTAGGTAGGTAGATTGATAGATACAGATAGGTAGGTAGGTAGATAGATAGATACAGATAGGTAGGTAGGTAGATTGATAGATAGAGATGGGTAGGTAGGTAGATTGATAGATACAGATAGGTAGGTCGGTAGATAGATAGATACAGATATGTAGGTAGGTAGATTGATAGATAGAGATAGGTAGGTAGGTAGATTGATAGATACAGATAGGTAGGTAGGTAGATAGATAGATACAGATAGGTAGGTAGATTGATAGATAGAGATAGGTAGGTAGGTAGATTGATAGATACAGATAGGTAGGTAGGTAGATAGATAGATAGAGATAGGTAGGTAGGTAGATAGAGAGATAGAGATAGGTAGGTAGGTAGATAGATAGATAGATAGAGATAGGTAGGTATGTAGGTAGATAGATAGATAGAGATAGATAGGTAGGTAGGTAGATTGATAGAGACAGATAGGTAGGTAGGTAGATAGATACAGATAGGTAGGTAGGTAGATTGATAGATAGAGATAGGTAGGTAGGTAGGTAGATAGATAGAGATAGGTAGGTAGGTAGATAGATAGATAGAGATAGGTAGGTAGGTAGATAGATAGATAGAGATAGGTAGGTAGGTAGGTAGATAGATAGAGATAGGTAGGTAGGTAGGTAGATAGAGATAGGTAGGTAGGTAGGTAGATAGATAGAGATAGGTAGGTAGGTAGGTAAATAGATACAGATAGGTAGGTAGGTAGATAGATAGATAGAGATAGGTAGGTAGGTAGATTGATAGATAGAGATAGGTAGATAGGTAGATAGATAGATACAGATATGTAGGTAGGTAGATTGATAGATACAGATAGGTAGGTTGGTAGATAGATAGATACAGATAGGTAGGTAGGTAGATTGATAGATACAGATAGGTAGGTAGGTAGATTGATAGATAGAGATAGGTAGGTAGGTAGATAGATTGATAGATACAGATAGGTAGGTAGATTGATAGATAGATAGATAGAGATAGGTAGGTAGGTAGATTGATAGAGATAGGTAGGTAGGTAGGTAGATAGATAGAGATAGGTAGGTAGGTAGGTAAATTGATAGATAGAGATAGGTAGGTAGGTTGATAGATAGAGATAGGTAGGTAGGTAGATAGATAGATAGAGATAGGTAGGTAGGTAGATTGATAGATAGAGATAGGTAGATAGGTAGATAGATAGATACAGATATGTAGGTAGGTAGATTGATAGATACAGATAGGTAGGTAGGTAGATTGATAGATAGAGATAGGTAGATAGGTAGATTGATAGATACAGATAGGAAGGTAGGTATATTGATAGATTGAGATAGGTAGGTAGGTAGATAGATAGATAGAGATAGGTAGGTAGGTAGATTGATAGAGATAAGGTAGGTAGGTAGGTAGATAGATAGAGATAGGTAGGTAGGTAGTAGATAGATAGTGTGAGGTAGGTAGGTAGGTAGATTGATAGATACAGATAGGTAGGTAGGTAGATAGATAGATAGAGATTAGGTAGGTAGGTAGATTGATAGAGATAGGTAGGTAGGTAGGTAGATAGATAGAGATAGGTAGGTAGGTAAATTGATAGATAGAGATAGGTAGGTAGGTAGGTAGATTAGATAGAGATAGGTAGGTAGGTAGATAGATAGATAGAGATAGGTAGGTAGGTAGATTGATAGAGATAGGTAGATAGGTAGATAGATAGATACAGATATGTAGGTAGGTAGATTGATAGATACAGATAGGTAGGTTGGTAGATAGATAGATACAGATAGGTAGGTAGGTAGATTGATAGATAGAGATAGGTAGGTAGGTAGATTGATAGATACAGATAGGAAGGTAGGTAGATTGATAGATAGAGATAGGTAGGTAGGTAGATAGATAGATAGAGATAGGTAGGTAGGTAGATTGATAGAGATAGGTAGGTAGGTAGGTAGATAGAGATAGGTAGGTAGGTAGATTGATAGATACAGATAGGTAGGTAGGTAGATTGATAGATAGAGATAGGTAGGTAGGTAGATAGATAGATAGAGAGAGGTAGGTAGGTACATTGATAGATAGAGATAGGTAGGTAGGTAGATATATAGATACAGATTTGTAGGTAGATAGATAGAGATAGGTAGGTAGGTAGATTGATAGATACAGATAGGTAGGTATGTAGATTGTTAGATAGAGATAGGTAGGTAGGTAGATAGATAGATAGAGATAGGTAGGTAGGTAGGTAGATAGATAGATACAGATAGGTAGGTAGGTAGATTGATAGATAGAGATAGGTAGGTAGGTAGATAGATAGATAGAGATAGGTAGGTAGGTAGATCGATAGATACAGATAGGTAGGTAGGTAGATTGATAGATAGAGATAGGTAGGTAGGTAGATAGATAGATAGAGATAGGTAGGTAGGTAGATAGATAGATACAGATAGGTAGGTAGGTAGATTGATAGATAGAGATAGGTAGGTAGGTAGGTAGATAGATACAGATAGGTAGGTAGGTAGATTGATAGATAGAGATAGGTAGGTAGGTAGATATATAGATACAGATATGTTAGGTAGATAGATTAGAGATAGGTAGGTAGGTAGATTGATAGATTACAGATAGGTAGGTAGGTAGATTGATAGATAGAGATAGGTAGGTAGGTAGATAGATAGATAGAGATAGGTAGGTAGGTAGATTGATAAATACAGATAGGTAGGTATGTAGATTGATAGATAGAGATAGGTAGGTAGGTAGATAGATAGATAGAGATAGGTAGGTAGGTAGATAGATAGATAGAGATAGGTAGGTAGGTAGATAGATAGATACAGATAGGTAGGTAGGTAGGTAGAGATAGATACAGATATGTAGGTAGGTAATTAGATAGATAGAGATAGGTAGGTAGGTAGATTGATAGATAGAGATAGGTAGGTAGGTAGGTAGATAGAGATAGGTAGGTAGGTAGATTGATAGAGATAGGTAGGTAGGTAGATAGATAGATAGAGATAGGTAGGTAGGTAGATTGATAGAGATAGGTAGGTAGGTAGATAGATAGATACAGATAGGTAGGTAGGTAGATTGATAGATAGAGATAGGTAGGTAGGTAGATAGATAGATAGAGATTGGTAGGTAGGTAGATTGATAGTTAGAGATAGGTAGGTAGGTAGATTGATAGATAGGATAGGTAGGTAGGTAGATAGATAGATAGATAGAGATAGGTAGGTAGGTAGATTGATAGATGGAGATAGGTAGGTAGGTAGATATATAGATACAGATATGTAGGTAGATAGATAGAGATAGGTAGGTAGGTAGATTGATAGATACAGATAGGTAGGTAGGTAGATTGATAGATAGAGATAGGTAGGTAGGTAGATAGATAGATAGAGATAGGTAGGTAGGTAGATTGATAGATACAGATAGGTAGGTATGTAGATTGATAGATAGAGATAGGTAGGTAGGTAGATAGATAGATAGAGATAGGTAGGTAGGTAGATAGATAGATAGAGATAGGTAGGTAGGTAGATAGATAGATACAGATAGGTAGGTAGGTAGGTAGATAGATACAGTTATGTAGGTAGGTAGATAGATAGATAGAGATAGGTAGGTAGGTAGATTGATAGATAGAGATAGGTAGGTAGGTAGATAGATAGATAGAGATAGGTAGGTAGGTAGATAGATAGATAGAGATAGGTAGGTAGGTAGATAGATAGATAGAGATAGGTAGGTAGGTAGGTAGATAGATAGAGATAGGTAGGTAGGTAGGTAGATAGAGATAGGTAGGTAGGTAGGTAGGTAGATAGAGAGAGATAGGTAGGTAGGTAGGTAATAGATTCAGATAGGTAGGTAGGTAGATAGATAGATAGAGATAGGTAGGTAGGTAGATTGATAGATAGAGATAGGTAGAATAGGGTAGATAGATAGATACAGATATGTAGGTAGGTAGATTGATAGATAGAGATAGGTAGGTAGGTAGATAGATAGATAGAGAGAGGTAGGTAGGTAGGTAGATTGATAGATACAGATAGGTAGGTAGGTAGATAGATAGATAGAGATTAGGTAGGTAGGTAAATTGATAGATACAGATAGGTAGGTAGGTAGATAGATAGATACAGATAGGTAGGTAGGTTGATTGATAGATAGAGATAGGTAGGTAGGTAGATTGATAGATACAGATAGGTAGGTAGGTAGGTAGGTAGATAGATAGAGATAGGTAGGTAGGTAGATAGATACAGATAGGTAGGTAGGTAGATTGATAGATAGAGATAGGTAGGTAGGTAGATTGATAGATACAGATAGGAAGGTAGGTATATTGATAGATAGAGATAGGTAGGTAGGTAGATAGATAGATAGAGATAGGTAGGTAGGTAGATTGATAGAGATAGGTAGGTAGGTAGGTAGATAGATAGAGATAGGTAGGTAGGTAGATTGATAGATACAGATAGGTAGGTAGGTAGATTGATAGATAGAGATAGGTAGGTAGATAGATAGATAGAGAGAGGTAGGTAGGTAGGTAGATTGATAGATACAGATAGGTAGGTAGGTAGATTGATAGATAGAGATAGGTAGGTAGATAGATAGATAGAGATAGGTAGGTAGGTACATTGATTAGATAGAGATAGGTAGGTAGGTAGATATTTAGATACAGATATGTAGGTAGATAGATAGAGATTGGTAGGTAGGTAGATGATAGATACAGATAGGTAGGTATGTTGATTGATAGATAGAGATAGGTAGGTAGGTAGATAGATAGATAGAGATAGGTAGGTAGGTAGATAGATAGTGATAGGTAGATAGGTAGATAGATAGATACAGATAGGTAGGTAGGTAGATAGATAGATAGAGATAGGTGGGTAGGTAGATAGATAGATACAGATAGGTAGGTAGGTAGATTGATAGATAGAGATAGGTAGGTAGGTAGATAGATAGATAGAGATAGGTAGGTAGGTAGATTGATAGATACAGATAGGTAGGTAGGTAGATTGATAGATAGAGATAGGTAGGTAGGTAGATAGATAGATAGAGATAGGTAGGTAGGTAGATTGATAGATAGAGATAGGTAGGTAGGTAGATATATAGATACAGATATGTAGGTAGATAGATAGAGATAGGTAGGTAGGTAGATTGATAGATACAGATAGGTAGGTAGGTAGATTGATAGATAGAGATAGGTAGGTAGGTAGATAGATAGATAGAGATAGGTAGGTAGGTAGATTGATAGATACAGATAGGTAGGTATGTAGATTGATAGATAGAGATAGGTAGGTACGTAGATAGATAGATAGAGATAGGTAGGTAGGTAGATAGATAGATAGAGATAGGTAGGTAGGTAGATAGATAGATACAGATAGGTAGGTAGGTAGGGTAGATAGATACAGATATGTAGGTAGGTAGATAGATAGATAGAGATAGGTAGGTAGGTAGATTGATAGATTGAGATAGGTAGGTAGGTAGGTAGGTAGATAGAGATAGGTTGGTAGGTAGATTGATAGAGATAGGTAGGTAGGTAGATAGATAGATAGAGATAGGTAGGTAGGTAGATTGATAGATAAAGTTAGGTAGGTAGGTAGATAGATAGATACAGATAGGTAGGTAGGTAGATAGATAGATAGATAGATAGAAAGAGATAGGTAGGTAGGTAGGTAGATAGATACAGATATGTAGGTAGGTAGAAAGAGATAGAGATAGGTAGGTAGGTAGATTGATAGATACAGATAGGTAGGTAGGTAGATAGATAGATACAGATAGGTAGGTAGGTAGATTGATAGATAGAGATAGGTAGGTAGGTAGATTGATAGATACAGATAGGAAGGTAGGTAGATTGATAGATAGAGATAGGTAGGTAGGTAGATAGATAGATAGAGATAGGTAGGTAGGTAGATTGATAGAGATAGGTAGGTAGGTAGGTAGATAGAGTTAGGTAGGTAGGTAGATTGATAGATACAGATAGGTAGGTAGGTAGATTGATAGATAGAGATAGGTAGGTAGGTAGTTAGATAGATAGAGAGAGGTAGGTAGGTACATTGATAGATAGAGATAGGTAGGTAGGTAGATATATAGATACAGATATGTAGGTAGATAGATAGAGATAGGTAGGTAGGTAGATTGATAGATACAGATAGGTAGGTATGTAGATTGATAGATAGAGATAGGTAGGTAGGTAGATAGATAGATAGAGATAGGTAGGTAGGTAGGTAGATAGATAGATACAGATAGGTAGGTAGGTAGATTGATAGATAGAGATAGGTAGGTAGGTAGATAGATAGATAGAGATAGGTAGGTAGGTAGATCGATAGATACAGATAGGTAGGTAGGTAGATTGATAGATAGAGATAGGTAGGTAGGTAGATAGATAGATAGAGATAGGTAGGTAGGTAGATAGATAGATACAGATAGGTAGGTAGGTAGATTGATAGATAGAGATAGGTAGGTAGGTAGGTAGATAGATACAGATAGGTAGGTAGGTAGATTGATAGATAGAGATAGGTAGGTAGGTAGATATATAGATACAGATATGTAGGTAGATAGATAGAGATAGGTAGGTAGGTAGATTGATAGATACAGATAGGTAGGTAGGTAGATTGATAGATAGAGATAGGTAGGTAGGTAGATAGATAGATAGAGATAGGTAGGTAGGTAGATTGATAAATACAGATAGGTAGGTATGTAGATTGATAGATAGAGATAGGTAGGTAGGTAGATAGATAGATAGAGATAGGTAGGTAGGTAGATAGATAGATAGAGATAGGTAGGTAGGTAGATAGATAGATACAGATAGGTAGGTAGGTAGGTAGATAGATACAGATATGTAGGTAGGTAATTAGATTGATAGAGATAGGTAGGTAGGTAGATTGATAGATAGAGATAGGTAGGTAGGTAGGTAGATAGAGATAGGTAGGTAGGTAGATTGATAGAGATAGGTAGGTAGGTAGATAGATAGATAGAGATAGGTAGGTAGGTAGATTGATAGAGATAGGTAGGTAGGTAGATAGATAGATACAGATAGGTAGGTAGGTAGATTGATAGATAGAGATAGGTAGGTAGGTAGATAGATAGATAGAGATAGGTAGGTAGGTAGATTGATAGATAGAGATAGGTAGGTAGGTAGATTGATAGATAGAGATAGGTTAGGTAGGTAGATAGATAGATAGATAGAGATAGGTAGGTAGGTAGATTGATAGATGGAGATAGGTAGGTAGGTAGATATATAGATACAGATATGTAGGTAGATAGATAGAGATAGGTAGGTAGGTAGATTGATAGATACAGATAGGTAGGTAGGTAGATTGATAGATAGAGATAGGTAGGTAGGTAGATAGATAGATAGAGATAGGTAGGTAGGTAGATTGATAGATACAGATAGGTAGGTATGTAGATGATAGATAGAGATAGGTAGGTAGGTAGATAGATAGATAGAGATAGGTAGGTAGGTAGATAGATAGATAGAGATAGGTAGGTAGGTAGATAGATAGTATGTCTGTAGGTAGGTTAGGTAGGTAGATAGATACAGATATGTAGGTAGGTAGATAGATAGATAGAGATAGGTAGGTAGGTAGATTGATAGATAGAGATAGGTAGGTAGGTAGATAGATAGATAGAGATAGGTAGGTAGGTAGATAGATAGATAGAGATAGGTAGGTAGGTAGATAGATAGATAGAGATAGGTAGGTAGGTAGGTAGATAGATAGAGATAGGTAGGTAGGTAGGTAGATAGAGATAGGTAGGTAGGTAGGTAGGTAGATGAGAGAGGTAGGTAGGTAGGTAGTAGTTAGGTAGGTAGGTAGTAGGTAAGATAGAGATAGATAGAGATAGGTAGGTAGGTAGATTGATAGATAGAGATAGGTAGATAGGTAGATAGATAGATACAGATATGTAGGTAGGTAGATTGATAGATAGAGATAGGTAGGTAGGTAGATAGATAGATAGAGAGAGGTAGGTAGGTAGGTAGATTGATAGATACAGATAGGTAGGTAGGTAGATTGATAGATTGAGATAGGTAGGTAGGTAATTGATAGATAAGTTAGGTAGGTAGGTAGATAGATAGATACAGATAGGTAGGTAGGTTGATTGATAGATAGAGATAGGTAGGTGGTAGTTTGATAGATACAGATAGGTAGGTAGGTAGGTAGGTAGATAGATAGAGATAGGTAGGTAGGTAGATAGATACAGATAGGTAGGTAGGTAGATTGATAGATAGAGATAGGTAGGTAGGTTGATTGATAGATACAGATAGGAGGTAGGTATATTGATAGATAGAGATAGGTAGGTAGGTAGATAGATAGATAGAGATAGGTAGGTAGGTAGATTGATAGTGATAGGTAGGTAGGTAGGTAGATAGATAGAGATAGGTAGGTAGGTAGATTGATAGATACAGATAGGTAGGTAGGTAGATTGATAGATAGAGATAGGTAGGTAGATAGATAGATAGAGAGAGGTAGGTAGGTAGGTAGATTGATAGATACAGATAGGTAGGTAGGTAGATTGATAGATAGAGATAGGTAGGTAGATAGATAGATAGAGATAGGTAGGTAGGTACATTGATAGATAGAGATAGGTAGGTAGGTAGATATATAGATACAGATATGTAGGTAGATAGATAGAGATAGGTAGGTAGGTAGATTGATAGATACAGATAGGTAGGTATGTAGATTGATAGATAGAGATAGGTAGGTAGGTAGATAGATAGATAGAGATAGGTAGGTAGGTAGATAGATAGAGATAGGTAGATAGGTAGATAGATAGATACAGATAGGTAGGTAGGTAGATAGATAGATAGAGATAGGTGGGTAGGTAGATAGATAGATACAGATAGGTAGGTAGGTAGATTGATAGATAGAGATAGGTAGGTAGGTAGATAGATAGATAGAGATAGGTAGGTAGGTAGATTGATAGATACAGATAGGTAGGTAGGTAGATTGATAGATAGAGATAGGTAGGTAGGTAGATAGATAGATAGAGATAGGTAGGTAGGTAGATTGATAGATAGAGATAGGTAGGTAGGTAGATATATAGATACAGATATGTAGGTTGATAGATAGAGATAGGTAGGTAGGTAGATTGATAGATACAGATAGGTAGGTAGGTAGATTGATAGATAGAGATAGGTAGGTAGGTAGATAGATAGATAGAGATAGGTAGGTAGGTAGATTGATAGATACAGATAGGTAGGTATGTAGATTGATAGATAGAGATAGGTAGGTACGTAGATAGATAGATAGAGATAGGTAGGTAGGTAGATAGATAGATTGAGATAGGTAGGTAGGTAGATAGATAGATACAGATAGGTAGGTAGGTAGGTTGATAGATACAGATATGTAGGTAGGTAGATAGATAGATAGAGATAGGTAGGTAGGTAGATTGATAGATAGAGATAGGTAGGTAGGTAGGTTGGTAGATAGAGATAGGTAGGTAGGTAGTTGATAGAGATAGGTAGGTAGGTAGATAGATAGATAGAGATAGGTAGGTAGGTAGATAGATAGATAAAGTTAGGTAGGTAGGTAGATAGATTGATACTGATAGGTAGGTAGGTAGATAGATAGACTAGATAGATAGAAAGAGATAGGTAGGTAGGTAGGTAGATAGATACAGATATGTAGGTAGGTAGATAGAGATAGAGATAGGTAGGTAGGTAGATTGATAGATACAGATAGGTAGGTAGGTAGATAGATAGATAAAGATAGGTAGGTAGGTAGATTGATAGATAGAGTTAGGTAGGTAGGTAGATTGTTAGATACAGATAGGTAGGTAGGTAGATAGATAGATACAAGATATGTAGGTAGGTAGATTGATAGATAGAGATAGGTAGGTAGGTAGATTGATAGATACAGATAGGTAGGTAGGTAGATAGATAGATACAGATAGGTAGGTAGATTGATAGATAGAGATAGGTAGGTAGATAGATTGATAGATAGAGATAGGTAGATAGGTAGATAGATAGATACAGATAGGTAGGTAGGTAGATATATAGATACAGATATGTAGGTAGGTAGATAGATAGAGATAGGTAGGTAGGTAGATAGATAGATAGTGATAGGTAGGTAGGTAGATTGATAGATAGAGATAGGTAGGTAGGTAGATATATAGATACAGATATGTAGGTAGGTAGATAGATAGATAGATACAGATAGGTAGGTAGGTAGATTGATTGATAGAGATAGGTAAATAGGTAGATAGATAGATACAGAAATATAGGTAGGTGGATTGATAGATAGAGATAGGTAGGTAGATAGATTGATAGATAGAGATAGGTAGATAGGTAGATAGATAGATACAGATAGGTAGGTAGGTAGATATATAGATACAGATATGTAGGTAGGTAGATAGATAGATACAGATAGGTAGGTAGGTAGATTGATAGATAGAGATAGGTAGGTAGGTAGGTAGATAGATAGAGATAGGTAGGTAGGTAGGTAGATAGATACAGATAGGTAGTAGATAGATAGATTAGATAGAGATAGGTAGGTAGGTAGATTGATAGAGATTGGTAGGTAGGTAGGTAGATAGATAGAGATAGGTAGGTAGGTAAATTGATAGATACAGATAGGTAGGTAGGTAGATTGATAGATAGAGATAGGTAGGTAGGTAGATAGATAGATAGAGAGAGGTAGGTAGGTAGGTAGATTGATAGATACAGATAGGTAGGTAGGTAGATTGATAGATAGAGATAGATAGGTAGGTAGGTAGATAGATAGATAGAGATAGGTAGGTAGGTACATTGATAGATAGAGATAGGTAGGTAGGTAGATTGATAGATACAGATAGGTAGGTATGTAGTTTGATAGATAGAGATAGGTAGGTAGGTAGATAGATAGATAGAGATAGGTAGGTAGGTAGATAGATAGAGATAGGTAGATAGGTAGATAGATAGATACAGATAGGTAGGTAGATAGATAGATAGAGATAGGTGGGTAGGTAGAAAGATAGATAGATACAGATAGGTAGGTAGGTAGATTGATAGATAGAGATAGGTAGGTAGGTAGATAGATAGATAGAGATAGGTAGGTAGGTAGATTGATAGATACAGATAGGTAGGTAGGTAGATTGATAGATAGAGATAGGTAGGTAGGTAGATAGATAGATAGAGATAGGTAGGTAGGTAGATTGATAGATGGAGATAGGTAGGTAGGTAGATATATAGATACAGATATGTAGGTAGATAGATAGAGATAGGTAGGTAGGTAGATTGATAGATACAGATAGGTAGGTAGGTAGATTGATAGATAGAGATTGGTAGGTAGGTAGATAGATAGATAGAGATAGTTAGGTAGGTAGATTGATAGATACAGATAGGTAGGTATGTAGATTGATAGATAGAGATAGGTAGGTAGGTAGATAGATAGGTAGAGATAGGTAGGTAGGTAGATAGATAGATAGTGATAGGTAGGTAGGTAGATAGATAGATACAGATAGGTAGGTAGGTAGGTAGATAGATACAGTTATGTAGGTAGGTAGATAGATAGATAGAGATAGGTAGGTAGGTAGATTCATAGATAGAGATAGGGTAGGTAGGTAGGTAGGTAGATAGAGATAGGTAGGTAGGTAGATTGATAGAGATAGGTAGGTAGGTAGATAGATAGATACAGTTAGGTAGGTAGGTAGATAGATAGATACAGATAGGTAGGTAGGTAGATAGATAGATAGAAAGAGATAGGTAGGTAGGTAGGTAGGTAGATAGATACAGATATGTAGGTAGGTAGATAGAGATAGAGATAGGTAGGTAGGTAGATTGATAGATACAGATAGGTTGGTAGGTAGATTGATAGATAGAGATAGGTAGGTAGGTAGATTGATAGATACAGATAGGTAGGTAGGTAGATAGATAGATACAGATATGTAGGTAGGTAGATTGATAGATAGAGATAGGTAGGTAGGTAGATTGATAGATACAGATAGGTAGGTAGGTAGATAGATAGATACAGATAGGTAGGTAGATTGATAGATAGAGATAGGTAGGTAGGTAGATTGATAGATACAGATAGGTAGGTAGGTAAGATAGATAGATAGAGATAGGTAGGTAGGTAGATAGATAGATAGAGATAGGTAGGTAGGTAGATAGATAGATAGATAGAGATAGGTAGGTAGGTAGGTAGATAGATAGATAGAGATAGATAGGTAGGTAGGTAGATTGATAGAGACAGATAGGTAGGTAGGTAGATAGATACAGATAGGTAGGTAGGTAGATTGATAGATAGAGATAGGTAGGTAGGTAGGTAGATAGATAGAGATAGGTAGTAGGTAGATAGATAGATAGAGATAGGTAGGTAGGTAGATAGATAGATAGAGATAAGTAGGTAGGTAGGTAGATAGATAGAGATAGGTAGGTAGGTAGATAGATAGATAGAGATAGGTAGGTAGGTAGGTAGATAGATAGAGATAGGTAGATAGGTAGGTAAATAGATACAGATAGGTAGGTAGGTAGATTGATAGATAGAGATAGGTAGGTAGGTAGATTGATAGATAGAGATAGGTAGGTAGGTAGATAGATAGATAGAGATAAGTAGGTAGGTAGGTAGATAGATAGAGATAGGTAGGTAGGTAGATAGATAGATAGAGTAGGTAGGTAGGTAGGTATGATAGATAGAGATAGGTAGCTAGGTAGGTAAATAGATACAGATAGGTAGGTAGGTAGAATTGATAGATAGAGATAGGTAGGTAGGTAGATTGATAGATAGAGATAGGTAGGTAGGTAGATAGATAGATAGAGATAGAGTAGGTAGTGATTGATAGATAGAGATAGGTAGGTAGGTAGATTGATAGATACAGATAGGTAGGTAGGGTAGATAGATAGATAGAGATAGGGGAAGGTAGATTGATAGAGATAGGTCAGGTAGGTACGGTAGATAGATAGAGATACGGTAGGTAGTGTAAATTGATAGATACGATAGGCTAGGTAGGTAGATTGATAGATAGAGATAGTGTAGGTAGGTAGGTAGATAGATAGAGAGAGGTAGGTAGGTAGGTAGATAGATACAGATAGGTAGGTAGGTAGATTGATAGATAGAGATAGGTAGGTAGGTAGGTAGATAGATAGATAGATAGTAGATTGGTAGGTAGGTACATTGATAGATAGAGATAGGTAGGTAGGTAGATTGATAGATAGAGATAGGTAGGTAGGTAGATAGATAGATAGATAGATAGAGATAGGTAGGTAGGTACATGATAGATAGAGATAGGTAGGTAGGTACATATATAGATACAGATATGTAGGTAGATAGATAGAGATAGTGTAGGTAGGTAGATTGATAGATAGAGATAGGTAGG